>VKOC01000060.1:180811-195918 GCA_009364415.1 Spea multiplicata
GTTATTATTATTATGTCATTATTCTATAAATCTCTAGTAAACATGCAAAATTGAATGAACGCGCATTATTCTGCAATGCACTAAATATCGCGTCTGCCTTTTCCTGGTTTCCCCCCCCCTGATTTTCCTGATTTATGTTTTTTTTGTCTCATTTTCCTAGCACTACAGTCCAGCCATGGCCCCTCTTTTGAGTGATAAAACCTGTGTACATTAGCAAGAGAATATTTGCATTATAGACCTAAAAATCAAACTTAAATAGCCTTACCTAATGACAGTATACATATCGATAGAAAGGGGGGTAAATGTACAGCATATTACAGAGTCAATATCTCTGTTTCCTGGGTCTAATTAAGCACATTGATTAAATCACGATGCGTAATATCCCCGTATTTAGAGATAGTTAAATATTACTATTTCCAATATATTATATTAAGACCATTAATTAAATTAATTCAAAATACCACGTATTTGTGTTCATAGTTAAAATTTTGCAATATATATATAGAATGTTATTTACTATATTGGTCATTATTTCATTATTAATATAATATATTAATATATTATATTATTACTATATCAATATATTATATATAATATATTACGCAATATATATTTGTACATATTTTTCGGGTATATTTCTTAAAATATTTTAATAAATAATAAAAATTTTGGGTGGTTGGTGGGAATATATTAATTAATATTATTTCTATTTCTTTAGGTTGTATAATATTTCTACTTATATTTATTTAGTTATATTATATATTTATTATTTTATTGTTTTATATTTAAATGTTAAATGTGTTTGTATTTATTTATTGTTGTGTAATTGAACGTTTATATAGGTACTTTTTGTTATTCTTTATTTGTTTGGTAGTTATGGCATACTTTTAGCTCAATGTTTATGGAAAGTATTAATAGGAATACACTTCTTGGCTCAATTTCTTGCCTAATAATTTGATTTATATTTAGTGCTAGTTAGCCTCGGATTTAATTATTTGTTCTTGTCTTTGTGGTCCCTTTCTTAAGATCAATCGTATATAGTGATGCGGGAATTAACTATAACATAAGGAGTACAGGTAGGGTTCATCTCCCAAAACTTAAAACATATGTAAAGTCATGTCACCTGGTGACCCTGAGTAACCGGTTATTTAACTGTGGGTGGTTTTGGGGGAGAAAAGTTTAGCTTTGGCCTTGTTTCCTTGTTCTTTTAATTCTTGTTCTCCTGTCTTTAATTATAGTGTCAGGTACAATTAGTGCCACTAACTAAGGGGAGGGGACTCTCATAATAAACCTGGGACAGTTGAAGAGAGGTGATGATGGTGTTGTGACCTCTGAATTTGTGATTTCCTGACGGTTACTTTTCCTTGTAAACTTCATTGCCAGCTAATCGAACCTCTGAGGTTATGGATTCCAGCCTGAGAGATACTTGGGATATCCTAGCTGATAGATTACTGTGGATCCATGCTTTTCTTGAGGGTAATTATGGATATAGAATGTCTTTTGCATTCTGGTGCACTGGGACATCTGAAGATTCCATAGGATGTATCATAAGTCTTAGCAATGTCTGCGAATACATGCCCTCACCGTCTATAGTAAGGCTTGTAGTTCTTAGCTACAGCCTTCTACCTCCGTCTCTCTCGGTGTATGTGCCCACTCTTCTTAGGTCTCATCCATTTATATACCCAGCTCCTTCCCTATCTTTCAGTGATCCTCGGCGGCTCTCTCAATCAAGCTCAGCCAGTGTCTTTTGCTCACAATATGTGAGGGCGCTCAGGCTGAGCAGAGTGTCTTCTCCTTACAACCAAGTATCTTCTCACACACCTGGTATCCCAAGTTCCCTTCTCTTCCATCCCCATCTCGTCACCCTCCTAGCGGGGTGTGTGTCTCTCAGCATGCTCCCTGGCTCTATCAGGCTATTGGCAGGGAGCTCAGTATCTAGCAGGGGTTTCAGTCCACCTACTTCCTAGTCCTTTACCCGTGCTCTAGTTACCTGTCATTGGGTGCTTCTTTGGACTACTGCCCCCTCCGACAGCACCATGTGCTTCCAGCCGCAGAACAGTGGATGGTGCAGATACCCCAAGATCACCCTCCAACATAGGTTAAATCTGGAGATTTTTCTAATTTGATTCTTATTGTTTGAAATCCTTTATTATTTATTATTTATTTTTTTATTATTATTATTATTTATATTTATTTATTATTATGTCTTTATATGTAATTTTATGGTGAAAAATTCCTAGCAACTCAGGAATAATATTCCATTATTTATGGGCAGCATCTGTAGAATAATATACTACATCACAGAATCGGTTCACGCTGGTTAAAACTATTTTAATCCTATACATATAATGTAAAAGTAAAATGTATATTTGCTATACCTGTTGTATTAACGATATACCATATATATAATTCCCCTCTTTGTAAATTCACGTCTATATTAAAATTATTGAATTCAAAATAAATATTTTCGAAAGACTTTAAATTGTGCTATAGGAATCTGGCAGAATTGGGATAATTGTGTTTATTTAGAATTTATGTATAGATCAAACAAAAATACAGTGATTTTCAAGAAGATTAATGATTTAAAAGGTATAGGCAAATTTAATTTATAAACATGAATTTATATTTGGTTGCACTGGTAAAATTATTAGTTGAGGAACAGAATAACATTAGAGTAAATGCTATATAAATGTACAAATGAAAATGAAAAAAATATAAAATAAATCAGGTGATTTATTTCTTGCTTTTGGATATGTAGACACAACTTGTTAAAATTCGTTGTAAGGATTTATTTAAAATTTCAATTTGTAGTTAAAAATTTCAATTTCTCCTACAGTTTGTCCTGTATGCAGATCTTAAAAAAGATTAAATTTAGTGATTTATTTAGAATTAAAAAATGTGTCCCACAGATTGTCCCATATGCTTTAAGGAGCCACTTACAATGAGACAGCAGTCTGTTACATGGTTAATGTGTTAACAGATACATTGTGTATTTTGTTACAATATATTTTGGATGGCAATTGCAAAACCTGTTCATTTTAATTTAAAATACATGTCATTTACTGTATTTTTATGAATAGGGGAACTGATAAATATTGTAACAAAATTGTAACAACATTCTGAGAGAGATGTCTGTGTTAATATGCTCTTTGTGTGTACAGATTCAGTAATTATTTTTTGTGGTTGCATGTACACAACCATTACAATCACACATGCACACACTAATTTATATATTAGTTTAATGAATGCATGGACAGGTCTCTGTAACCTATAGAATTATGTAGAAATATGTTTAAAAAAATATAGTGATATATTGTAATTTTTTTTTAAATTGGCCATATTAATTATTAGTTGAGCTATAAAAAGGGGTCCCATAGGTTATCCATATGGCTGTATGTGCGCCGCTGTAGCAGTCTTTGGAAGTCGATTTTTTTTTCATTCTGTTTAAAGCCTCGGACAGAACTTCAAGCACGGGCCTTGGCATGTCAGCCACGGATGAGTTTGTAGGAGTTATCACAGCAGATTGGAGTTATTCATATTGATTGCATAACTAAACCTAGTGACTTGGGCCTTGGCCCCGTTGAGTCTTTGGGGAAGTTGTTTAAGTTGCCTAAAGACAGGGATTATTTAGGAATAGGTATGGAAACATGGAGTCTGCCGTCAGAACTGACCCATTCGGTCCCATCTAGTCGCCCGTTTCTCCTGCTGTAACGGCTCAAACCTTAATCAGTCGTTGGTCTCGTCTTAGATTCAGGAGCCGTATGTCTATCCCATGCACGTTTACATTCCCTCACTGTATTACCCTCTACCACTTCTGCTGGTGGACTGTTCCACTTATCTACCACCCTGGTGATTAGGGCTCTTGGGTAATGGCCTGTCATGGATTTTAAATGAACCTTACCTCATTATTACTTGTTTTAGCAAAAAGTCCATCCTAATACCTAATAGCTAAAACTAATTGGTCATTTTTTTGTGGGTTAGATTCAGGGGGTAGCTAAGCTGTCCCAGGCCATATGCCCCAAAGATAATCGCAAAAATTCACCTACCTTAGCGGCTCAACTGGCGATCATTGGAGGAGGGGGCATCTCGGGGCAGGTGTCCTAGGTGGTGAATAACAAGCAGGAGACTCTTGCCTCCACCACAGCCAATATATCTTCTCTTGCAGCCTGCAGACCGCAAACATGGAGACTCAGTTAAGTTATGACATCATAGCCCATAACTCTGAATCTCCAGCAAGTGCAGGCCAGCAGGGAGCACGAGGAGAGATATTCATGCTGGTGGTGACAATGATTTTTCTGTACCTGACCAGCTTGATGTCAAATTCCTAATCCTTGTAGAATACCCTTGATAGGGACTTGGTAGACGCCTCTTTCACTGGGACTGGGCAGATGTAGCTTCAACGAATTTTTACATGGCTTCCAGTTCCATCTGACCCGGAGCCAATCTATCCGCTTAGCCCCAAATTTATTGGCCAAATCGGTCAATTATGACAAGTCCTAAAGCTGCTAATGCAATAAGTTAATAATAGCAGGGATTAAAGGTCAAGCGAGTTGTCCTAAAGGGACCCAGTCCCGAAATGTAGTTTTTCTTTGTTATTCATCTTTCACAGACCAACACATTTACTGTAAGTATCATGCTAGGTACACTAAAGACAAGGCTCACCTGATTAGATTGTAAGCTCTTGGGCTCAGGGCACTCCTTTGTTCCAGTATTTCCAAACAGAAAATATCCACCTTTTATAAATACATGTGTAATATCTGCATGTTTTTTTTTGAGCATATTTAGGAAATTTAGTGGTCTTTCTTAGAGTAGAATAATCAAAATTAATGCATTAGAAACCCACCTTATGTGTATAAGAAGTGACTCTGGAATCTCAAAGTGGTCTTATAACCATAGCAACCTGTTGATGAGACACTTCTATTTGTTATATGGGTAAGATCGTGTTTCACACCTAGCACTTGTTATACATAGCCTACAATATACAGTAACCCATGAGATATAACATTTAAAGGTGCTGTTCCACTTAGACAAACCTAAAATTGTAATTTCAAGCACAAAAAAACACAGATGACCTGAAAAAGACGGTTTGTTTCAGTTTCTATGGCAACAATATACGAGTACCTGCTTTTGTGTCACATGGCAATTAATACTATATACTATATATTATATAAATAATTACTATATATAAATTATATAGCCCCTTTCCCCCCCAAAAAAAACCAATAGGTTTTACACTTAACCCCTTAAGGATTCGCGAAAGCGACCGTCTAATTGTCTATAAAGACAATACCCAACGGGATCTGGTCATTTCCACTAAAGGTTCGCTTCTAGTTCCACTAGTGGCGCCTTCTGAAAGTACAAGGGTGACATTCAGACGTCTTGGACAATTGTTCAGTATTCTTGCAATCAACAAACAATGGTTATTAAATCTAATTATGCAAACGAGATTTCATTTGCAATGGAAAAGCAAACTTTAAAGGGGGCTAAATAAACAATTCGGCTTTAATGAGATGTCACAAGCATAGGTAATGAGGTCATTTTGAAATGATTATCAAAGAAAACAAGTTAAACCCGCAGAGATCACGTAAAGGTAACTCTTGGATATTCAAATAATGCAAAACAAAATTAAAAAGTACTATTAAAACTAAAGTTGTGTAAAATTCAGGCGTTATGTGCTTGGCCCTTCTAGTGATCCAACATTTCTCTAATTATATTGGGGTAAATTCCCTATATAAAGTATGACCTATACATTATGCAGAGCCCAGGGAGTTTATTGCGGGGCGTTTATGTATAGTTACATGGGGGCTTTTTTTATTGGATTGAGGGTAAATCGGTTAAATGTCATCATACAGTATTGTGTGCCACTACAGCCCGCATACAAAAAGCTAAAACACTCTTTAAATATATTGAAATCTAGAATAGACTAGAAATCCAGAATAATAAAAATCTAGAAACATAGAATCCGCCGGCAGATCGGCCCCCATTCGGCCCCGTCTAGTCGCCTGTTTTTCATGCTGTAAAGACTTAAACCTTAATCAGTCGTTGGTCTCGTCTTAGACTCAGGAGCCGTATGTCTATCCCATGCATGTTTAAATTCTCTTACTATATTAGCAACCCATCTATTGATCTTGTAGGAGCAGCGAGCGGCTGTCGGCGACCAGATCACTGTGTGCCAGCAGGCTGTGCCAGTTGCCAGAGAAAGCAGCTTGTAACTTCTAAAGTGCAAGCTGCTTTCTCAAAATTTTAAGGGTGCATTGGAAAAAAATAACCTTTGTAGCTAACTAATAACTAATATGTTATATTAATATATATTATATATGTTAGAAATATAAAAAATAATTAAACACTCAATGGTTTAAAATACAATATTGAATAATAATAATAATTTATACAATATATATATATATATATATAGATATATATATTGACAGGGCAAAGCTCTGGGACTTGAAAGGTTAATGAGCTGACGCTCATGATCCATGCTGTTAACCCTTTGTTGACAGGCTAGATTTTCAGTGACAAAATACCTTTAGAAGTGTGCAATCCCGAAGATAAGCGACTTTGTGTTATTTTTTGAAAACACACGGTAATACGTATATGGTCCTCTGATCTCATTAGCGTGTAAACTTCATGTGAAGGTTTTTCCATCGTGTGAAGTCACACAAACAGATAGGAGATAGAGAAGCTACTCAGTCCAAAGCTATAGAACCGCCAGGACTGGAGCATAGGTTTAGGACTTTGTTTATCAGTCACACAGTAATAAAGCCATCAGGATAAAAGGGAATTACCTGACTGAGGGTTTCAAAGCAGGTTGTAACGTAATTAACACTTTTCCTGAATTCTGGATAACCCAGAGACAAAGTACAAGTTCTTAAATGATATAGGAGACGTCTTCTGAATTTATACTAAATAGGGTTATGTCGTTCTAGATCACCCCCGAAATGTTCCGCGAGCTCGGCTTTTATATTTTTATTATACATTTCTCCTTTAAATCAATAATAATGATGAGAACAAGCCACCTAATGCCGTTTTGGGGTTCATTTTGGCAAATTGCATGTTTTTACCAAGGGCTAATTTTCCGCCATGAAATAGTGCTGTGTATTAGAGTCAGCGGCCCTGATATTTAAGTGAGAAAGCCATTTCCTGCTGTTTCTGTACACATTATAGGGGCTTTTAGGGCTGTAGAACCCTGCGATACCCTCATACCCAGCAAACATTCTGAGATCATAGAAAAGAGGGACATCACGGGAGGAAAGAGGGACTTGGGTTCCAAATAGGGACTGGTTAAACTAAACAGGGACACTTAGGAAGTATGATTTAAAGTAAATGAGAACATAAACATTAGAGCTGGTTTATGTAATGGCTCGGTCATATCTAAAGAGTATTAAATATCTAAAATATTAAATGCAACGCAAAAAAATATATATTTACTTATACCTAATAAAGTGTGCTGATATCTGCTTTTATAGCCCTATAAATGCTCCCTGACTCTATTCCAAAGTTAACATACTCTGGCACTTGAAAGGTTAATGAGCTCTCATGAGCCACGTCGTTAACCCCTTTGAGAACCAGATTTTGGTACAGTGAACCTGGCACTGAAACAGTTAATGCTCTGAAATACTGGAAAGTTTTATTTTTTTTTTTTGGGGGGGGGGTGGATTGTACAAAATAACTCCTTTTCCCCTTTTTTAATGAAATGACGTTCGGGTTCAATGGATAGTCGGAATCGCTAGCATCTCATCGTGGGTTATAGTGAATCGCAAAATAACTCCAAGTCTCAAAGTTCACTCCAAATGTTCTGCAACGTTTCAAAAAAAAAAAAAAAACAAAACAAAAAAAAAGAAACGAAAAAAAAACAAAATTTAAAGCCAGGAACGTTTCATTGATCTGTCCGGAGCAGGTGGGAGTTTGAACCTGTCTGCTGTCTAATTCTACTTGTTCAAATTATGTTCTTATCTGAAGCGTTGCCTATCTAATAATATACGCCATTTAAGATAAAAAAAAAAAGTTCAACCAACCGAGTTAGAAAGCGGCGTCTGAGTAATAGAAAAAATATTTTGCTACTTTTTTTTACTTAATGGACAAAAATAGCCCGATGATGGATGACGCAGAATCAGAAATACTTAATAAAACTTTTTATAGACAATGTGGCCCATCAATTTCCACATGTCGCTATATATAATTGCTATACTAGGAATATTGAGGGTGGTAGATAAGTGGAACAGCCTCCCAGCAGATGTGACAGATACTGTATATATATATATACATAATATATATAATTATATTAAAATGTTCAAGTGCTTTATGATATTAACTATTATATTTAATTACAATAGATAAAAAAAACATGCTATTTTGGACCAGAGCTGCCTGAAGTTGGACACTGGGGTCAAGAATATTTTGAATTAAATGCAGAATTAATTGAATTTTAAAATAAACGCTCTCTCCCATTTAAAAGGAACATGCGTGACACCCGGAATAACACGTGTAAATGTTAATAATGTAGGTCGATTGAGCAGAAAAAAAGATACATTTGGGGTAAAAGCAGAATTGACATCAAAGACAAACGATTCTGACAGCGTAGAATGTAAAGCATGTTGTAAGTGAGTTTGGTAAATGGGACGTTTTGGGGGCAACGTGTTTAAGAGATGGAAGGGCCTTTCTGTTCATGAATAGAGGTTTTTCGCTTAAAAGAATGTTGCTTTTACCTTTCTCCGACATTATAAACAAATGCCTGCCAGAGCCCTGATGGAAGCCACTTTCACTGGGTGCATAGAAAGGCCAGCCTCGAGAGGTTGGTGTGATTAGTAACGTGAAATACTTTCTATCCTAGGTTGGTCTTCCATAAATTTATCACCTTCCCTTTTCCCACCTTCGCTGTAATGTAAGGAACCTTTAATTTAACGCGAGTCGGGTAGATAAGTGGAACAGCCTCCCAGCAGAGGTGGTAGAGGCTAATATAGTGAGGGAATTTAAACATGCATGGGATAGACATACGGCCCCTGAATCTAAACTAAAAAAAACACACAGGTACATTCCTGCCTATGGGTAATCTCTCCATTCTTTAAACATCTAGCTATTATTTTTTCTATTTAATCGCATATATATTTAAATATTTTAAGCTAATTAGCAGCATTGGAAGTGTAATCATTAGAAAAAAAAAAACAACAACTACTAAGGAAAATATCCGTTTCCAGTTTTTAAAAATAGTTTTAAAAAAAACATTGCTTTAGAATAAAGTTTATATGAAACCTAAAAGAGTTGCCGGGTCTTGGAAGGACTCAGAGGTCTTCAGCTGACTGGCTGCCCATAATTATCCATTGAAGAAGCATAAGATAATTATATGATAGATCGCTACCTTTGACGAGTTCTCCATATATTAGTGGAGGCCATAGGAGGTTCCTTAAGCGCCATATAGAAGCTCCAAGCACTGAAGGGCAGGGGCAGAAGTATGCGAGACAAGGCGCCCCAGGGTGGGACATTTTTGGGGTCCACAGCCGGTGTATACAAAAAATCACATTAAATAGAACACAAAATTAAGCTGTTTGAAGACTTTTCCCCTAAAAAGTGGCTTCTTTCTCCAAAGGACTTCAAATGGTTTTAGACTAGACCACCTAGTAGCATTATATGATGCAAGACGGTTCATGAAGCCCCCAAAAAGCCCCTACTCGTCTATGAACACTAGCAAAGGGTTAATATTTTTTTAGTTGTTTTTCTCTTTAAATCTCACTGGGGAAAAAAAATCATGAATTTCGTTCATCATTGGGTTTTTATTCACTGTTGACTGCTTCAATATTTGAAACATATTCCATTTAAAATATATATAGTATATATGAAAAATATATAAATTTAATAAAATATATTACTAATAAATAATTAAAAATATACCATAAAATTATAATTGGTTTATTTGTCCCGCTTGGCTTTTTCTCAGCCCTTTTTCTTTACTTTCCTTTAAAGAATCCGGCCATCCTCTTTTTTTTTGCTAAACCTCTGAAGTTACAAGATCCCCCCCCTTTTTTTCTCTGTAAGAAAAAAATATGAAGTTAAAGAAATTTGCATAGGGGTCCCTTTAAAATTTTATGGATTAAATTTGGACCTTTTTTGGCCGCAGCTTGAAATAAATGTTCTATCCCCAAATTATTCATAGACATTATCATAATGATTTAAATGTAGTCGCTGCAAAGATATCGCGGAGACGGTAGTTTATCTTTTGTTTAATTCTTCAGCTTTTAAGATTTTTCGCTACCCCTTTTAGCTAATAATTCCTTGGCTTTTTTTATGGAAAACAAAACCCTGGCCAGTTTTAAATGTCTGTAATTTTTTTTCCAGATAGCGAAGGGCTACACTGGGTGAAATGTGATGTCCCAGACACACTGCAAACCTTGCTTTGGGGTGGAAAAACTTGTTTTTTTTGGTTACTAGAAAAGAGTACATCTGGTGATATTTGATATTTTTACCCCAAAATTTACTAAAATTGTAGAATTGTAGAATGCAATTAAAAAATATGAGCTCATTTCTTAATAACTTTTTTTGCCACTTCTGTACCTACCCATTATGGACTCATAGAAACATAGAATCTGCCTGCAGATCGGCCCCATTCGGCCCCCATCTAGTCGCCTGTTTTTCCTGCTGTAAAGACTCAAATCAGTCGTTGGTCTCGTCTTAAATTAAGGACCCATATACTTATCCCATGCATGTTTAAATTCCCTCACTGTATCAGTCTCTACCAGCACTGCTGGGCAGCTGCCCCATCTATCTATAACCCTCTCAGTAAAGTAGCATATTATTACCTGTTTAGATACCCATGTGAATTTGAATTCTGCGTCCAATTCCAGGCCGAGTTGCCAAATTCCTAAAAAATTTTTCTGTTTCTTTCTATAGGAAGGAGATACTTTGTTTCTGATGACTTGTCACATGTTTTTATCAATCCCGTTTCATACGAGCAAATATTTTGTTTTGCCAAAAGTATTGAGCAACCCTTATAGTAGATTACGAAACATTCGCTATCGGTATATATACTACAAGGACATCAGGGCATTGTAGTAACCGGGGGAGGATTCTGCTACGGGTGGTAACAGACTAGGTGGCATGTATGGTTATATATATATATATTAGTAGAAGTATAATTATATAATATTACAATACACTTAAACAATGTACTGATTTGGAAGCTTGTGTATAGATCAAAAGGGAATTTTTTTCCGCATGTGTTGGCTGTACAGCTTTGTGAGATCACTGCGAGTCCCCATAAGCAAAGAAACTTCAACAGAGTACCTTAAATTTGCACTCGGGGATATCTGGCGGTCTAAAAAAATTTGCGAAAACTGCAATTTTAACTCTTAGATCCTTTGGTTTATAAAACTCATTGTAATCCTTCCAGTCTATTTATTATGTGCTTTTTATGTCATATTCTCTTGTCCTAAACACTGTTTAGGTGACATATTTCCCAAATTCTGAATTGAGAGGAATTACACCCCAGTGTGCACGGCAGCCCGAGTCTCACTACATAAATAAAACCCCACATACAATGCTTGGGTCATCTGCATAGAATTACTTATTCACATGAGAAATGTCAGGTGTCCGAGAAATGACCTTGTCAGAGATCATTTGTAAAAAAAAAACACAGATATTTATTTTGGATTTTTACTCTATTGTTCATTGGTAGACAATTGATTGCACCCAAATGTCAATTTCAATACGCCCCCACATAAAAAGACCCAACACCAATAGTAAAAAAAAAGTGAGGTCCCTAATATTCACACTTCATCTGCCATTTCTGTTTATATAATACAATTTATTAATTTATTTACATTGACGCAAGAGAAAGGTGACCGCTGTCACCTCTACTAATTTGACATTGCTGTGCTGTGGTGTATTGGATAATAAAATTGCATGGACAGTAGTGTATTAAAGCATGCAAATATACATAGTGACATTTTAACAGTCAATACAGAATGTGGAAAGTAAGTCATAAGGGGAGGGTGATAGATGAGTGGAACAACCTCCCAGCAGAAGTGGCAGACGTCAACGAATGTTCTTTGAATTTTGCATTACATCATAAAGAATATATATGTTATAATCAAAATGGATAAACTATGCCATCAAACTATTGTCTAATTAAGTAAAAAAGATGCTTTTTGGGAGCATGACAACGCATGCGCAGCATTCGCTTAAATAAGTAATCCTGTCCTTAGCCTTTAGTCTTCCATACATCCTCATGTCGTTATAATGAAGGCTCTCATCGCTCTTGATATCTACGATCTCCTTCTTTAAACAGCCCTACGAGAAACGATGTATTTTTTTTTTCCCGCTTATAACCTAGACCTGTCCATCTGTGGGCTCAGATCTGTGAAAAAGGGAAATTGTTGGCCACTGGTAATGGAGCCCTGGAGAGGAAAGATTCCTGTAATTGCCATTGTTTGGAATCCCGGGGGGATATGTCCAAGCATCTTGCAGTCTTTAGAAGCATTTCCTTCCCTGTCTGCTGGTAGAAGAAGGGGAGTAAAGGGGTTGGGGGTGGTTTATGTCAAAAAAAGCTCATAATGGCAGGATTTAAAGCCCCATTAAGTAGCGAAGAGCCATAAAGACAAGCTGGAGCTGCAAGTTCAAATCACAGACATTCTTAAGAAAATATTAGCGACGGAAAAAGAAAACGCTGCTGTTAACAATGGAGATTTTGGTTACTCTACTAACTGGCATTGCATTGAGTCCTTCAGGGGCTGAAAGGGTGGGCAATGCATTAACACAATAATCCAGCCCTCGGTGGGTTAATGTAAAAGAGGCCCAACTATA
Organism: Spea multiplicata; assembly: GCA_009364415.1. Lineage (NCBI taxonomy): Eukaryota > Metazoa > Chordata > Amphibia > Anura > Pelobatidae > Spea > Spea multiplicata. Next base: position 193,607 of record VKOC01000060.1, read on the forward strand.
AAGCGTTAACATGATTTGTGGGATCCTAGTGATACCGGCTTGGAATGTACATTTGTTAGAAAATGAAAGTGAATGTAATCAACAGAAATCCTGGCTCGGTGGTATTTGTGTAGAAATATGTGGGGGGCTGGGCGTTAAACGGGATTCTGGCGCAAAATCGGAATGGCGCAATCAGATGGAATATTTCTTTTTTTAAAAAACATAACCTCCATTGTGTGTTGACTCATGAATATACCTGAGAACGCTCCAGATTCTACCTACTTGAGCACTGTGGGTGGATTCCGGGGAAGTTCGCAGGTATGCTCATGACCCTCTGCATACAAATAGTAATTTATTTTGATAATCACAGATATGCTGTATTTTTTATGACTATTGGCACATATTTTTAGGAGTATGATTCCCGAGTCACCTGTCCTCATGCAAATAAATCATGGTTTGTTTTGGGTCCGCTATGTAAATACAATATAACATTTATCTGCTGGCTGCATTACATCATCGATTTGATCGTACAAGTCGGTAGGATATCTAATGCGGGCATTGAAACCTGCGCTCTCCCAGCGGGTTAAAAAAGGGGCAGACTAGATGGACTCTATGGTTCTTATCTGCTGTCAAACTCTATTGTTTCACATTAGACCTTTAAGGTTCTAATTTAGAACGCACTAGTTCTTGTTCTGGATCTTCAAAAGTGTTTCCGAGAGGAGACGGGATTGTCTACTAAACATCCTTTCTTTCATTCATTCACAGAGTTCTTCGATGACTTCTCAGAGGGGCGAGAATGCGTCAACTGCGGAGCGATGTCAACCCCGCTGTGGAGGATCCGAGAATGGTGCAACCCGCGCTCATTGAATCTGTATATGCAACGCCTGAACCGGACGTACCAGCAAGATGACACGGAATCAACCGCCATTGATCAAGCCCTCAGAGAAAGACTATAAGTAACATGGTAAATTGTCCAAGCTCACTGGGGGGGGGGGGCGTGCAGTATCGTCGATTGATCTGCCTCTCCTTATATGTTTGAGCATACGGTTTGAGCTATGTTTGGCAACATTGTATTTGAAAGCAGCCTAATGTTTGTGCCACCATGGTCTGTAGGGTTGTGATGCCCAGCTCTGGTAGGGTCTTGAAGGTCTGCTAGGGTTCAGGTCCTGAAGGACTCATGATTACCATCTTTATTGTCTATGATGTTCTGGTTTGAGAGAGAGAGACGTGGACTACCATCTCCGGTCTATAACGCCATTTACAACCAGGTTTATATCAGAGACCAAAGAGCACTGAAATGCACGTTGTCAGCTTCTCCTGAACCTGTGCTCGACATCACTGTGATCTTGGAAGGAGCGAGGTGGAGCAGTAGGACATGATGACTTCTAGATACCTTGTGGATAATAGGTCCACTTCGGCGCACTTTGACACTCCACATATTCACACTGTCCAAAAATAGCCTACAGATAGCTGACGTAGTAAATTTTACACCGTATGTTCGACATGTACATGGATGTACAGTAGGACCCGTCTCAAAGTCCTTAAACGTGATTAGTGTTTGACATTTTACATCTATTCCGCTATCTTAAAAACCACAAAGGTCGCTCCATCTTAGCCACAAGGGCATCTTTTACCCGTAAACAGGGGTATCTTCACGTGAATATAAAAAAATACGCTGGTCCTATCCTGCAGCCTGTCCAGACTCTTTTAGCTTGAAAAAGCAATATATATGTGTAAGAAACCCACCTAGTGCATATACCATAGGAGCAGTCATCGTAACTTCCTGTTCAGAAGATCTGCAGGATTATTCCTCCCCATTTAGTGGGGGCAGATGCACGGGGACGCTATTACCCAAGGTGACCCTTTCCCGTGTCCGGGGAAGCTGTAACCCTTTGTTACGGACAGCACTGTTTGAGAACGTGTGTACACGCAGCATATATGTTTACAGGCTGTGTATTTGTGTAATGTTGATCAGCCTCATGCGTGCGAAATAAAGAGGTCTTTTATCTCACGCTGTGTGTCAATGAACGTGTGCTCCATGATTTTATATAGGGGAGTTTTTTAAATATCTCCCCATTCCAGCAGGGCTGTGCAAGTCCCCTCAACTGTTAATCGTTGTATTGCCACCTAGTGGTGGAGGCTTGAGCTGCAGTTATTTAAGCGAGGCCGACATGCATTATCTTTAGCATATGTTTCGCCTCCATAATCTGGGACCCAAATGCCCTTTTCCCCAAATATTTATATACAATAAAAATCCGCACTTTTGTATTTTCTATGAATATAAAAATTCCAAAAAAAGTGCGATAATTCCATAGGTTTAAATCCAATGTAAA
>VKOC01000060.1:196018-218356 GCA_009364415.1 Spea multiplicata
GTCTAGTCGCCTGTTTTTCATGCTGTAAAGACTTAAACCTTAATCAGTCGTTGGTCTCGTCTTAGACTCAGGAGCCGTATGTCTATCCCATGCATGTTTAAATTCTCTTACTATATTAGCAACCCATCTATTGATCTTGTAGGAGCAGCGAGCGGCTGTCGGCGACCAGATCACTGTGTGCCAGCAGGCTGTGCCAGTTGCCAGAGAAAGCAGCTTGTAACTTCTAAAGTGCAAGCTGCTTTCTCAAAATTTTAAGGGTGCATTGGAAAAAAATAACCTTTGTAGCTAACTAATAACTAATATGTTATATTAATATATATTATTATATGTTAGAATATATAAAAATAATAAACACTCAATGGTTAAAATTAACAACTATGTTATAATAATAATAATAACTAAATATATAATATAGATATATAATATATATTGACAGGTGCAAACGTCTCTGGGACTGTGAAAGTGTCAATGAGCTGACGCTACGATGATCCAGTGCTGTAACCTTTTGTCACAGGCTAGATTTTCAGTGACAAAATACCTTTAGAAGTGTGCAATCCCGAAGATAAGCGACTTTGTGTTATTTTTTGAAAACACACGGTAATACGTATATGGTCCTCTGATCTCATTAGCGTGTAAACTTCATGTGAAGGTTTTTCCATCGTGTGAAGTCACACAAACAGATAGGAGATAGAGAAGCTACTCAGTCCAAAGCTATAGAACCTGGAGGACCGGAGCATAGGTTTAGGACTTTGTTTATCAGTCACACAGTAATAAAGCCATCAGGATAAAAGGGAATTACCTGACTGAGGGTTTCAAAGCAGGTTGTAACGTAATTAACACTTTTCCTGAATCCTGGATAACCCAGAGACAAAGTACAAGTTCTTAAATGATATAGGAGACGTCTTCTGAATTTATACTAAATAGGGTTATGTCGTTCTAGATTACCCCCGAAATGTTCTGCGAGCTCGGCTTTTATATTTTTATTATACATTTCTCCTTTAAATCAATAATAATGATGAGAACAAGCCACCTAATGCCGTTTTGGGGTTCATTTTGGCAAATTGCATGTTTTTACCAAGGGCTAATTTTCCGCCATGAAATAGTGCTGTGTATTAGAGTCAGCGGCCCTGATATTTAAGTGAGAAAGCCATTTCCTGCTGTTTCTGTACACATTATAGGGGCTTTTAGGGCTGTAGAACCCTGCGATACCCTCATACCCAGCAAACATTCTGAGATCATAGAAAAGAGGGACATCACGGGAGGAAAGAGGGACTTGGGTTCCAAATAGGGACTGGTTAAACTAAACAGGGACACTTAGGAAGTATGATTTAAAGTAAATGAGAACATAAACATTAGAGCTGGTTTATGTAATGGCTCGGTCATATCTAAAGAGTATTAAATATCTAAAATATTAAATGCAACGCAAAAAAATATATATTTACTTATACCTAATAAAGTGTGCTGATATCTGCTTTTATAGCCCTATAAATGCTCCCTGACTCTATTCCAAAGTTAACATACTCTGGCACTTGAAAGGTTAATGAGCTCTCATGAGCCACGTCGTTAACCCCTTTGAGAACCAGATTTTGGTACAGTGAACCTGGCACTGAAACAGTTAATGCTCTGAAATACTGGAAAGTTTTATTTTTTTTTTTTGGGGGGTGTGGATGGTCCCAAAATACTCTTCCCCTTGTTTATGAAATGCTTCGGTATCAATGAAGCGGACTCATAAGCATCTCATCGTTGTTTAAAGTGAATGCGCAAATAAACTCCAGAGTTCTCAAAGTTCATCCAAGTTCTGCAACGATTCAAAAAAAAAAAAAAAAAAAAAAAAAAGAAACGAAAAAAAAAACAAACATCAAAGCCAGTAATTCGTTTCATTGATCTGTCCGGAGCAGGTGGGAGTTTGAACCTGTCTGCTGTCTAATTCTACTTGTTCAAATTATGTTCTTATCTGAAGCGTTGCCTATCTAATAATATACGCCATTTAAGATAAAAAAAAAAAGTTCAACCAACCGAGTTAGAAAGCGGCGTCTGAGTAATAGAAAAAATATTTTGCTACTTTTTTTTACTTAATGGACAAAAATAGCCCGATGATGGATGACGCAGAATCAGAAATACTTAATAAAACTTTTTATAGACAATGTGGCCCATCAATTTCCACATGTCGCTATATATAATTGCTATACTAGGAATATTGAGGGTGGTAGATAAGTGGAACAGCCTCCCAGCAGATGTGACAGATACTGTATATATATATATACATAATATATATAATTATATTAAAATGTTCAAGTGCTTTATGATATTAACTATTATATTTAATTACAATAGATAAAAAAAACATGCTATTTTGGACCAGAGCTGCCTGAAGTTGGACACTGGGGTCAAGAATATTTTGAATTAAATGCAGAATGAATTGAATTTTAAAATAAACGCTCTCTCCCATTTAAAAGGAACATGCGTGACACCCGGAATAACACGTGTAAATGTTAATAATGTAGGTCGATTGAGCAGAAAAAAAGATACATTTGGGGTAAAAGCAGAATTGACATCAAAGACAAACGATTCTGACAGCGTAGAATGTAAAGCATGTTGTAAGTGAGTTTGGTAAATGGGACGTTTTGGGGGCAACGTGTTTAAGAGATGGAAGGGCCTTTCTGTTCATGAATAGAGGTTTTTCGCTTAAAAGAATGTTGCTTTTACCTTTCTCCGACATTATAAACAAATGCCTGCCAGAGCCCTGATGGAAGCCACTTTCACTGGGTGCATAGAAAGGCCAGCCTCGAGAGGTTGGTGTGATTAGTAACGTGAAATACTTTCTATCCTAGGTTGGTCTTCCATAAATTTATCACCTTCCCTTTTCCCACCTTCGCTGTAATGTAAGGAACCTTTAATTTAACGCGAGTCGGGTAGATAAGTGGAACAGCCTCCCAGCAGAGGTGGTAGAGGCTAATATAGTGAGGGAATTTAAACATGCATGGGATAGACATACGGCCCCTGAATCTAAACTAAAAAAAACACACAGGTACATTCCTGCCTATGGGTAATCTCTCCATTCTTTAAACATCTAGCTATTATTTTTTCTATTTAATCGCATATATATTTAAATATTTTAAGCTAATTAGCAGCATTGGAAGTGTAATCATTAGAAAAAAAAAAACAACAACTACTAAGGAAAATATCCGTTTCCAGTTTTTAAAAATAGTTTTAAAAAAACATTGCTTTAGAATAAAGTTTATATGAAACCTAAAAGAGTTGCCGGGTCTTGGAAGGACTCAGAGGTCTTCAGCTGACTGGCTGCCCATAATTATCCATTGAAGAAGCATAAGATAATTATATGATAGATCGCTACCTTTGACGAGTTCTCCATATATTAGTGGAGGCCATAGGAGGTTCCTTAAGCGCCATATAGAAGCTCCAAGCACTGAAGGGCAGGGGCAGAAGTATGCGAGACAAGGTGCCCCAGGGTGGGACATTTTTGGGGTCCACAGCCGGTGTATACAAAAAATCACATTAAATAGAACACAAAATTAAGCTGTTTGAAGACTTTTCCCCTAAAAAGTGGCTTCTTTCTCCAAAGGACTTCAAATGGTTTTAGACTAGACCACCTAGTAGCATTATATGATGCAAGACGGTTCATGAAGCCCCCAAAAAGCCCCTACTCGTCTATGAACACTAGCAAAGGGTTAATATTTTTTTAGTTGTTTTTCTCTTTAAATCTCACTGGGGAAAAAAAATCATGAATTTCGTTCATCATTGGGTTTTTTATTCAACTGTGATCTGCTTCAATATTTTTAAACATACTTACATTTAAAATAAATATATAATAATATAAAATATTAAATTTAATAAAATATAATATCAGACTAATATAAAAAATATCTACATTTTAGATATATTGTTTATCTCTGTCCTTGGCTTTTGGTCATCAAAGCCTTTTTTTCTTTTTTTTTTTTTTTTAAAGATCGGCATTTTTTTTTTTGCTAAACCTCTGAAGTTACAAGATCCCCCCCCTTTTTTTCTCTGTAAGAAAAAAATATGAAGTTAAAGAAATTTGCATAGGGGTCCCTTTAAAATTTTATGGATTAAATTTGGACCTTTTTTGGCCGCAGCTTGAAATAAATGTTCTATCCCCAAATTATTCATAGACATTATCATAATGATTTAAATGTAGTCGCTGCAAAGATATCGCGGAGACGGTAGTTTATCTTTTGTTTAATTCTTCAGCTTTTAAGATTTTTCGCTACCCCTTTTAGCTAATAATTCCTTGGCTTTTTTTTTTATGAAAAACAAAACCCTGGCCAGTTTTAAATGTCTGTAATTTTTTTTTCCAGATAGCGAAGGGCTACACTGGGTGAAATGTGATGTCCCGGACACACTGCAAACCTTGCTTTGGGGTGGAAAAACTTGTTTTTTTGGTTACTAGAAAAGAGTACATCTGGTGATATTTGATATTTTTACCCTAAAATGTACTAAAATTGTAGAATGCATTTAAAAATATGAGCTCATTTCTTCTTTAATAACTTTTTTTGCCACTTCTCAAGCCCATGCTTGGTGGATCACCCTTTCATTAATTTTGGGTGTTCTGTACATACCCATTATGGACTCATAGAAACATAGAATCTGCCTGCAGATCGGCCCCATTCGGCCCCCATCTAGTCGCCTGTTTTTCCTGCTGTAAAGACTCAAATCAGTCGTTGGTCTCGTCTTAAATTAAGGACCCATATACTTATCCCATGCATGTTTAAATTCCCTCACTGTATCAGTCTCTACCAGCACTGCTGGGCAGCTGCCCCATCTATCTATAACCCTCTCAGTAAAGTAGCATATTATTACCTGTTTAGATACCCATGTGAATTTGAATTCTGCGTCCAATTCCAGGCCGAGTTGCCAAATTCCTAAAAAATTTTTCTGTTTCTTTCTATAGGAAGGAGATACTTTGTTTCTGATGACTTGTCACATGTTTTTATCAATCCCGTTTCATACGAGCAAATATTTTGTTTTGCCAAAAGTATTGAGCAACCCTTATAGTAGATTACGAAACATTCGCTATCGGTATATATACTACAAGGACATCAGGGCATTGTAGTAACCGGGGGAGGATTCTGCTACGGGTGGTAACAGACTAGGTGGCATGTATGGTTATATATATATATATATATATATATATATATATATATATATATATATATATATAATAAACAATGTACTGATTTGGAAGCTTGTGTATAGATCAAAAGGGAATTTTTTTCCGCATGTGTTGGCTGTACAGCTTTGTGAGATCACTGCGAGTCCCCATAAGCAAAGAAACTTCAACAGAGTACCTTAAATTTGCACTCGGGGATATCTGGCGGTCTAAAAAAATTTGCGAAAACTGCAATTTTAACTCTTAGATCCTTTGGTTTATAAAACTCATTGTAATCCTTCCAGTCTATTTATTATGTGCTTTTTATGTCATATTCTCTTGTCCTAAACACTGTTTAGGTGACATATTTCCCAAATTCTGAATTGAGAGGAATTACACCCCAGTGTGCACGGCAGCCCGAGTCTCACTACATAAATAAAACCCCACATACAATGCTTGGGTCATCTGCATAGAATTACTTATTCACATGAGAAATGTCAGGTGTCCGAGAAATGACCTTGTCAGAGATCATTTGTAAAAAAAAAACACAGATATTTATTTTGGATTTTTACTCTATTGTTCATTGGTAGACAATTGATTGCACCCAAATGTCAATTTCAATACGCCCCCACATAAAAAGACCCAACACCAATAGTAAAAAAAAAGTGAGGTCCCTAATATTCACACTTCATCTGCCATTTCTGTTTATATAATACAATTTATTAATTTATTTACATTGACGCAAGAGAAAGGTGACCGCTGTCACCTCTACTAATTTGACATTGCTGTGCTGTGGTGTATTGGATAATAAAATTGCATGGACAGTAGTGTATTAAAGCATGCAAATATACATAGTGACATTTTAACAGTCAATACAGAATGTGGAAAGTAAGTCATAAGGGGAGGGTGATAGATGAGTGGAACAACCTCCCAGCAGAAGTGGCAGACGTCAACGAATGTTCTTTGAATTTTGCATTACATCATAAAGAATATATATGTTATAATCAAAATGGATAAACTATGCCATCAAACTATTGTCTAATTAAGTAAAAAAGATGCTTTTTGGGAGCATGACAACGCATGCGCAGCATTCGCTTAAATAAGTAATCCTGTCCTTAGCCTTTAGTCTTCCATACATCCTCATGTCGTTATAATGAAGGCTCTCATCGCTCTTGATATCTACGATCTCCTTCTTTAAACAGCCCTACGAGAAACGATGTATTTTTTTTTTCCCGCTTATAACCTAGACTGTCCATCTGTGGGCTCAGATCTGTGAAAAAGGGAAATTGTTGGCCACTGGTAATGGAGCCCTGGAGAGGAAAGATTCCTGTAATTGCCATTGTTTGGAATCCCGGGGGGATATGTCCAAGCATCTTGCAGTCTTTAGAAGCATTTCCTTCCCTGTCTGCTGGTAGAAGAAGGGGAGTAAAGGGGTTGGGGGTGGTTTATGTCAAAAAAAGCTCATAATGGCAGGATTTAAAGCCCCATTAAGTAGCGAAGAGCCATAAAGACAAGCTGGAGCTGCAAGTTCAAATCACAGACATTCTTAAGAAAATATTAGCGACGGAAAAAGAAAACGCTGCTGTTAACAATGGAGATTTTGGTTACTCTACTAACTGGCATTGCATTGAGTCCTTCAGGGGCTGAAAGGGTGGGCAATGCATTAACACAATAATCCAGCCCTCGGTGGGTTAATGTAAAAGAGGCCCAACTATAAAGCGTTAACATGATTTGTGGGATCCTAGTGATACCGGCTTGGAATGTACATTTGTTAGAAAATGAAAGTGAATGTAATCAACAGAAATCCTGGCTCGGTGGTATTTGTGTAGAAATATGTGGGGGGCTGGGCGTTAAACGGGATTCTGGCGCAAAATCGGAATGGCGCAATCAGATGGAATATTTCTTTTTTTAAAAAACATAACCTCCATTGTGTGTTGACTCATGAATATACCTGAGAACGCTCCAGATTCTACCTACTTGAGCACTGTGGGTGGATTCCGGGGAAGTTCGCAGGTATGCTCATGACCCTCTGCATACAAATAGTAATTTATTTTGATAATCACAGATATGCTGTATTTTTTATGACTATTGGCACATATTTTTAGGAGTATGATTCCCGAGTCACCTGTCCTCATGCAAATAAATCATGGTTTGTTTTGGGTCCGCTATGTAAATACAATATAACATTTATCTGCTGGCTGCATTACATCATCGATTTGATCGTACAAGTCGGTAGGATATCTAATGCGGGCATTGAAACCTGCGCTCTCCCAGCGGGTTAAAAAAGGGGCAGACTAGATGGACTCTATGGTTCTTATCTGCTGTCAAACTCTATTGTTTCACATTAGACCTTTAAGGTTCTAATTTAGAACGCACTAGTTCTTGTTCTGGATCTTCAAAAGTGTTTCCGAGAGGAGACGGGATTGTCTACTAAACATCCTTTCTTTCATTCATTCACAGAGTTCTTCGATGACTTCTCAGAGGGGCGAGAATGCGTCAACTGCGGAGCGATGTCAACCCCGCTGTGGAGGAGAGATGGTACCGGCCATTATCTATGCAACGCCTGCGGACTGTACCACAAGATGAACGGAATCAACCGCCCATTGATCAAGCCCCAGAGAAGACTAGTAAGTAACATGGTAATATTTCCCAGCCTTCATCTGGGGGCTGCATCGTGATTGACTGCTCAATGTTTGACGTTTTAGATGTTTGTACATGATTTAAAAGCAGCCTAATGTTTGTGCCACCATGGTCTGTAGGATGCCCAGCTCTGGTAGGGTCTTGAAGGTCTGCTAGGGTTCAGGTCCTGAAGAACTCATGATTACCATCTTTATTGTCTATGATGTTCTGGTTTTGAGAGAGAGAGACGTGGACTACCATCTCCGGTCTATAACGCCATTTACAACCAGGTTATATCAGAGACCAAAGAGCACTGAAATGCACGTTGTCAGCTTCTCCTGAACCTGTGCTCGACATCACTGTGATCTTGGAAGGAGCGAGGTGGAGCAGTAGGACATGATGACTTCTAGATACCTTGTGGATAATAGGTCCACTTCGGCGCACTTTGACACTCCACATATTCACACTGTCCAAAAATAGCCTACAGATAGCTGACGTAGTGAATTTTACACCGTAGGTTCGACATGTACATGGATGTACAGTGGGACCGGTCTCAAAGTCCTTAAACGTGATTAGTGTTTGACACTTTACATCTATTCCGCTATCTTAAAAACCACAAAGGTCGCTCCATCTTAGCCACAAGGGCATCTTTTACCCGTAAACAGGGGTATCTTCACGTGAATATAAAAAAATACGCTGGTCCTATCCTGCAGCCTGTCCAGACTCTTTTAGCTTGAAAAAGCAATATATATGTGTAAGAAACCCACCTAGTGCATATACCATAGGAGCAGTCATCGTAACTTCCTGTTCAGAAGATCTGCAGGATTATTCCTCCCCATTTAGTGGGGGCAGATGCACGGGGACGCTATTACCCAAGGTGACCCTTTCCCGTGTCCGGGGAAGCTGTAACCCTTTGTTACGACAGAGAACGTGTGTACACGCAGCATATATGTTTACAGGCTGTGTATTTGTGTAATGTTGATCAGCCTCATGCGTGCGAAATAAAGAGGTCTTTTATCTCACGCTGTGTGTCAATGAACGTGTGCTCCATGATTTTATATAGGGGAGTTTTTTAAATATCTCCCCATTCCAGCAGGGCTGTGCAAGTCCCACCAACTGTTAATCGTTGTATTGCCACCTAGTGGTGGAGGCTGGAGCTGCAGTAATTTAAGTGAAGCCGACATGCATTATCTTTAGGATATGCTTTGCCTACATAATCTGGGACCCAAATGCCCTTTTCCCCAAATATTTATATACAATAAAAATCCGCACTTTTGTATTTTCTATGAATATAAAAATTCCAAAAAAAGTGCGATAATTCCATAGGTTTCCATAAGTCCAACGGAAAGTGCATTTCCTCTGAATTCATAAATTAAACATCATAACGATGTTAACGATATTAAACATATTAAAGATATCTAACAACTGAAATTAATTACCACAAGGTACCGTTATCTCTGGCAATTAAATACGCAATCTCCTATAACATAATAGAAATAATGTCAGGGGGTAAAATGAGTTATTCTCGTTAAATAAATGGGCCGAGGTTAAAAAGTGACAACCCTACTAGTTTTGCTTTCCAATACTTGTATCAAGTGATATAAACTTAGTTACGAATAAACTCTTATTTATCTACAGTGATGATCACAAATGCATTATTTATAAACCCCTTAATGACAAAGCCCGTACATGTACGGGCTCAAAATGCATTGTTTTCAATGGGTTTAGGACCGCCGCCCTTGTCCTAAAAGGGTTAAATATGAGAATTTTTCCTGTTGGCTATTGTTTATACTATATATATATATATATTATATAATATATATATATATATATATTTGTATGTATTTTTTGTGATGCAGGGTGTGCGACCTCCAATTGACACTTTTTAAGCCAAAAATGTCTTTGTTCATCTTACAGTCAGCCTCACGCCGCGTCGGCCTGTCCTGTGCCAACTGCCATACAACAACAACTACGCTTTGGCGCCGAAACGCGGAGGGGGAGCCAGTTTGTAACGCTTGCGGACTCTACATGAAGCTGCACGGGGTACGTTATCCTTGTCACCAGAATGTAAATGCAGTGAGAGTAGATGTGGTCATTATTATTATTTTTTATTTTCTATAGCGCCATCATATTCCATAATATATTCCATAATTGACAACGGGTCAATATGGATATTCCATTAGAAAGAGTAGATGGCCCTTTCTTTAAAGGACTGTATTATTTTGTCAGGAGAGGGTTAATATTAACCCTATCATCTCAAACCTCACCTTTAATAGTCCTGATTTGTCCTTTACCATGTAGTTTGATCCTTTGAGACCAAAATCATAGGAGGAAAATGAAAACCAAAACATTCCAATTGCGTTTATTTCTTACTAATCGTAGCTTGTCTTTGGGTTTCCAGGTCCCCAGACCACTGGCAATGAAAAAAGAAGGAATTCAGACAAGAAAACGTAAACCGAAGAATCTCAGCAAGTCAAAAGCTTCAGGTATGGACCACAAATTGGTCATGGTGTTGAAATAGCATTAAAGCCACACAATTTGATGCTACAATTGGACCACTTACACGGAGCATACCTCCCAAGTGTCCCAAGGATATTTTCAAGCAATGTCCTGCTGTTCTATCCCACTGTCCCACTTTTACCGGCAGTGGAGATCATAGGCCAGTTAGACAGATCCTTTGATCTCCTTTAACCTGTCCAGAGAGCTGTAAAACGAATTGATGTCTGTGCTGAAGTTCTCACATGGCCTTCTTGCAAGGGTTGAAAGCCGTGCATCATGAGGTGGCTCTTTGGCTACATCGAGAGGACGGTCCTGCTGGACCACATCCCCTCCTGGTTTCAGTCCAACCCTATTTGCCTCTAACCATACCCCTGAAACATTAGCAGGTGCTTCAACATTGACCTCCTCTCTTCTTTTCTCCAGGATCTAGTGGCAGCGATAACCTCACTCCATCCACCAGCTCAGCCAACTCCAGCGCAGCAGAAGAAATGCGTCCCATAAAGATTGAACCTGGATTGTCTCCTCCTTATGGACACTCTAGCTCCATATCCCAGGTACAGTAAAACCAACTTTCCACATGATGACGGTCCACAACAGGTGTTGTTGGCCGATGTTACTAAGAGGACTTTGGACTATTTGGTCCCTGTGTGAATGGCGGTTTGAGTGCCTCTTATCTTTTTAGCATTTGCTTCTACTGTGGTACCGCTAAAACAGAATACAATCAAGATGGCATTAAAGCCTTCCATGCCTATATGTTTCCTGTAGGACATACCAGCTCCCTCCGACCAAGCTATGGGTTGGTGTAAAGAGTTGGGTCTATTTGAGTTGTGTGACTTCTAATTCTAGACCACTCTAGGTTCATCTTTCTCATTGGCAGCTGGGTTTTGAACTGGTAGGGGTCACCTTTTTTAATCAGAATTTTGCACAAGATCAAATTAAGACCCAGCCTTTGACTATTTCCAGCTTCAACAGAATCAATAATGAGGCGCATATACATGTGGAGAAAAAAATAAAATACAATAGTGTAATACGTTCCAATAATAGGAAGTGATAGTGATACGATTGCACTCACAAAGGTAATAAATGTAGGAGGCACATCAAATGGAGGAATATCTTCTAAAATTCTGAAATGGAAGTGAAGAAACCACAAATGGTGTAGTATTTAAGAGCTATGTTTAATAAAGAAAGAGCTCATAAGTTTATTTTATTTTTTTCTCCACATGTATATGCGCCTCATTATTGATTCTGTTGAAGCTGGAAATAGTCAAAGGCTGTACACTTGTGAGGAGTGTTTTTTTGGGAGCAGCTGTACCTGTAGGGGTATTCATTTACTTTTATTTCACATTTTTCACGTGTAGGTGTTTATTCTTTGTTTCTATTTATTACTATTTCCAGCTTGCATGTTGTTTTGCATGATAGCTAGCCCTATTGTATGTCCAGCTTACTATGAAAGCATTTCTAAACTCTTACTCTACTCTTTCTTCTAGACGCAATCCTTATCCGCACTCACAAGTCATGGGTCATCCATTCATCACATGGCAGGCCTAAAGCTCTCTCCTCAAAGCCACCATTCGACCATCAACACATCTCCTCCGGCAAACTCCAAGCACGACTCCTGGAACAACTTAGTCCTAGCATAAAACCTCTTCAAGGCCAGTGCATTTCACCTCCTAACTTCACCTGAAGACTAGAAGCCAAGGAGAAAGCAATTCTATATGATGAACTCCTTTCTAACCCAGAGATGTAATTAAGAAAGTGAAGAAGATTAAAAAAAACAAGTTCTCCAGAGACTTGAAATATACAGAACTAACAAATAATTTAAGGTCTGTTATTATAGTGAAGGATTGTTTATACATAAGGACTTTTAAATGTTGGATAGATGATAAGAAGTATGGCTTTAACAGAGGTTTATACCGCGCAATGAGGATTCATGATGGTCCACAACCTCACCACCCTTGAGAAAGAACCCATGAAAGAACCCCATTGAAAAATAAAGGTCTGTCGATGCACTAGAGATATCTGGAAGACTTTGAATGCATCCTTTGTCCTTGCTGCCGATGTCGTGGAGCCTGTAAAGCCAAGAAAATTAACATTTCAAGAATCAAAATGATCGATTTTGCGTCGGGACATACACATAGAGGAAGCTGGTGTCGAATTTTGGTTGCCGAGTTGTGTTTGACGGTCCCCGTCTTAGGCGACTCTAACGAGCTGGTTGGTGGGTTTCATGGTCGCAGGCTTAAGAAAATATATCCAAATGTTTTACTAGAAGAAAATAAAAAAAAAAGTTTTATATATATATCGTAAAAGTCTTTTCTCTATACACTGTAGAAATATTACTGTGTCACCGTCTACACATTGAATGCCTAAAGGAAGTAACTTTGGTTTAATAGACACTGGTTGGCTTAGCAGACTTTCACAAAAGTGAAAGCATCATCAAAAGAAGAGAAATATAATATATATAATGAACAACATCAAATAAAACTGATGCAGAGCTTGCATATACCAAATGTTATAGGTTTGCTGTTAACTACTGTAGTTGTCCAGTAGTTGTCCAAAGACTCGTCCATAGCAGAAGACATCTCCACCTAGATGTTCTTGCTACCTTTTCACAATTTTTTTTTTTTTTTAATTTATTGTAGTACCAAACTTTTCCCCGTATATCATGTACAGTATGATATTTGAGTACAATTTGATGTCCTTTCAAACCTCAACAATTATTATTATTTTTTTTTATTATCTTTACATGGCCGTACCATTTATGACTCACTTTTCTGACATTTTAAGTTGTATATTTTATTGGAAGATTTTGTTACTTGATTGAGATATGTTTTTTTGTGCCCTTTTTCATCTAAAAAAATATCTATTCCACTTGAGGACCTGCATTTATTTCCATGTAAAGTATTTTGCAATATCAGAAATCCTTGGGGATTTAGCCCAGACCAGATGTTCTGATATTTTAATCTTGGGCAATTTTTTATATTTTTTCTTGATTTTGATATTTTTTGTTTCTTTTTTTTTTTTGCTGGCAATATAAGTTCCGTTTATCCATTTACTTCAGGGAAGGAATTAAGATCCGACAGAATAAAATTTCCACAGTGTATAGAAGAAATTACCGAAATTGTTAAATATGTGTGTTTTGTTACCTTCTGTTTTCTAGTAATATGTTTGAATTTAATTTGTGATGTACCTTAAAAGCCAGTGATCCATTGCAGCCCAACCTCTAGATTTAAGGAGAGGGTACATCATACCCCAGTCGACAAAAACAAGTATTTTGTATATTCCTATGTTGTTATGTTCTCCTTGATTTCAAATTGTAAAATTAAAAAAAAAAAATACTTTGTACAGCTAAAATAACACAGAGGTTTTACCAGTACTTGAGAAATCTACAACCTAACTGTGATGGAGTTTATGAAAAAAAGACTTATTATTTTATTATTAAACATTTTAATAAACATTTCTGCGTTGGAAACGGGATGTTCCTCCCATTGGGTATGGAGTTTCAAAATATCCAAAAATTGGGTTACAGTGACGGTCTCTATGATAGATAAATTCCAAAATGGCGCATAGATGAAGCCTCTCTGACTTTTCAACCCTTGCTGGAACTCTAGTGGGACGCTTCGGAGGAAAGAGTCAACTATACGTGATGCGAGGAAACTTTTCAATACATCCAAGTTGTTTTAGGTGATTCTTTGGGATTTAACCCATTCAAAGAGAAAAAAACCCCCAAGGTGCACAGAGTCCAATGTTTTTTATTTTGTTGGGGGGGTACCAACAGGCACCATCATGAAATGCTTCAGAGCTTTGGTACATAGATTGGAAAACGGGATGGCACTAGTTCAGATTTTTCTAGACTTTATGCTCAGAACTGCCAATAATTTAAAAAATATATATTTTTGGTTGCCTAAATATTCCATTATATTGGTAAAAAATGATGGTGTGTTTGAGGTGGTAAATTGCCCCAGAGAATACATTCATATTAATACTCACTCAATAAGAAGGCGAGATAAGTTAACAAAGCCCATTCTATAGTGAGTTGTGACCAGTAGCCATGCAAACTGTCTTGGGTAACCGAACTGGAAACAAATAACTAATGATCCTATCTTTATTGCAATGGCAATAATCTCTCATGTTGATTGACATACAAATGTCTTTAATAAAGATGACTTGCCAGAACGTTGTGATTGAGTTCCTGATGAAGTCAATATTACAATCTTTAAAATTATTTTAAAAGTGCGAAACTCCCTTTGTTCACCGAAACACTGTCTGTGGTAAGTATGGCTCAGTCTTAATCTCCCAGCCGCCTCACTCTGACTAATAAAAGTCCATGGAGGAATGGCCTTTATTACCATTGCCATAAAGCATCGTCTCAGTGTGGTGTTTCAGCAGGGAAGAGACAGCCGCCTCATAGCCTGTCCTATGCGTCCCCTCTTGTAACAGGGCTGGACTGGCCTACTGAGATACTGGGAGATACTGGCTGCGGTTGCGGGTACGCGTATAATTACTTCCACTGCCTGTATGCCAGTCAGCGAAGCACCAGTGGTGACTGATAGATTGATATGGATTAATGAAAATTATTGTTGAATGCTGTATGAATATAAATGGGGGGGGGGGTGTTAATGGAAGGGTATTAAGATGCTGGGAAAATAAAGGATGGGTTATACAGTGGTGACAAGTTATTTAGGGAGCATGAAGATGGCAATAATGGTAGAGGATTATGGTGGGGAGGAATATGATGATGGGGGTAAGAATATAGTGGTTGGGGGATAATTATTTTCGTTGGGTGTTGCAATGAACTAGGATCTTGGGGGTATGGTGATGGTCAGGGGCAGCTCTACACTAACACATACATACAGCCATTCTAACACCATCAACATACACACTGTACATGTACACATACTCACTAACACTTTACACATACATCCATATACACACCCTTACAACATACACAAACACACTAACAGCCACACTAGCAACATAAACTTTCATATACACACACACATCGCTTTAACATAAAACACATAGGCATACATATACACACAGCCCCTCCAACATCATACACTTACACATATAAACATACATGCATACATGCACGCAGACACTTTTAATATCATACACTTAAACACACATGCACACAGAGCTTTTCTAACAATATACACTTACACATATATACATACACCACACATTCACTGTCTTTGATAATCCATGCAGCTCACGCACGTCCCCCTCCATCAGCCTCCCTCTTACATTTTTAGCTCAGATTTTTTTTAGGAAAGCTACACATTTATTTGCAATGTTTTATGTAAAAGTCATTTATTTAAATACATTTTAAAATGGTTAATTTCACACTTTCGCATTATACATAGTAGCCCCACCGGGAGAGATTTTGCCTCTCACAAAAATAAACAATTTTCCAACAGGGTTAAAAAAAATTATAAAAATGTGGTAACATTAAAAAATAATTATGCAGTGATGTCATCATAATGGGACCATCCAGTTCTAACAAAATGTTAAAAAAGTTTATCTCCCTTACAACCCGACAAACCCATGCATGG
The DNA here is from genome assembly GCA_009364415.1 of Spea multiplicata. Classification (NCBI taxonomy): domain Eukaryota; kingdom Metazoa; phylum Chordata; class Amphibia; order Anura; family Pelobatidae; genus Spea; species Spea multiplicata. The sequence goes on from VKOC01000060.1 coordinate 211,817, forward strand.
TTGGTATCACTGTACTTGGGAGGTGTTGCTGAACACATATTAGGGTCTTCTTTGAAAGTGATGTATGTCAGGAGCTGTAAATTTACACCTGACGTATAATTTATGTGATAAAAAACGCAAAATAAATTACTACCACAAAGGTTGACAAAGGGTAATAGTAGAATTAGTGCATGAAATGGGTTAAAATACCAGCATTTGAAATACCTTGGGGTATCTAGTTTTCAAAAATATATGGTTTGACGGGGTAAATTGAATTTGCCGGCTTCAAAGATGTCCTAAATAGCACCATGAAATATGGGCTAGTATTTTATAATTTCCAGGGCTGGTTTTAATTCCCAGTCCATCCCCAAGATGTGCTCCCCTTCATGTCACAAATTTGTTCTTACACAGAAATGTCATTAGCAAGCTTTGTCTGAAAAACAATAAAGGACCCTAAATAGGGTGACCACATTGCCCAGGACAGTCCCACAATGGGATTTTATGTCCCGGGCAGCCTTTTTTTTTTTTTGCGCAATAACATGAAAAAATGTTTATATGTAATACAAGCAAATTTCTGCATTTTCATTATAATATCTAATTGTCAAACAAGACAAATGTTGCTATTTTATAAATAGTTGGGATATCGGATTAAAAGCCTGGTTGGATACTTTTGCAACACCTTTATACACAACCCGCATAATAATATTCTAGTTTGTAAGCTTGCGAAAAGGAGCCTCTCTTAGTAAATTGTTGACACTCTATACATAAAATATAATATAATAATAATATAATAATAATAATAATAATAATAACTGACAACTGACTATTTAAAGTGCAGTTATGTATTTTGGCCACAAGGGGCGCCTGGAACAATGAATTCTCTCCAGTCCTGCAAAAACATACCTTGGTTCATTCAGTAGGTAGGTAATGTCTGTTCTATCACAGTCCTGTTGTGCATTTTGAGAGGATGCAGTCTGGGCCTCACCATTAACTGTTTTTGCATTATCATTTAAAAAAAAATACAATTACATTTTTCCTTCCTACCTACCTGGCTAATGGGGCTGTCTCCCCCTACAATTACATTGGTAGAGTCCAGTTTGGTCACTCATTCTCACCATTGTGCAAATATAAAAAAGATATTTTTTGTTGTGAAATTCATTCACATTCTGAATATATATTTTTACCCAATCTATATTATTATTTCACTCTATTGGGTAAGTAAGGCTGTGTGCAGTCTGATTGGATGAGTGGGAGGTCAGTATAGGGGTGTGTCAGTCACCCACCCCCCATAGTGATTTACCCCACTATAGGTAACACCAGCATTGCAGGTAATAAGTGTTTGCTGTTAGAAATATATGTGCGCTGTTTAACGTCACTTAAATTAGGTAAATTATTTGACTATGGAATTCAAATGTTAATGTTTTGTCCATATGGAGAGGAGGGTAGTTATTTATGTCTGTAACAAATAGCAGGAATTGGGATGCATTTATTAGGGAGACCCAGAAAACACATTATGTGTTATATAGGTTATATAGGTTATTTATTACCTATGTTATTCATACTGGGGACGCTAAATTTAATTTGTGGGTTTTCTCCCTGCTATATCAGGGTGACATTCAGTAAAAGAAATACTCTCTAATCCGTATGAGCCTATCTCATACCTCCCAAGTGTCCCAGTTTTTGTGGCACGTTCAGGCACTGTCCTGCTCAGCTGATCCATTGTCTGAATTGTGTAGGCAGTGAAGATCACAGGTTGGTTAAAGGGATCTTCTGATGAGGTCTGTGTTTGATGTGTCCATGTTCCTCCTTTCCAGGGATGCCGGAGGGCCCGACGGTTCGTAAATTCAGTTCCTTGGTCTGTGCGTTTGTCGGCCGGGCCGTGCTGAAGGTTGGAGGAAGCACAAAGCAGATAAACCCTAAAGATTTGATGGGACAGCATTTCATAACATGCCAGGTGACCTCGCAAGCCATGGCTTTCGTAGGGACCATTTGGTTGCCACCGTTCGTGTATCCTCACCATTAAATCCATGTGATGGAATATTAAAGGGTTAATATTTGCAAGAGTCTCAGAGTTTTGGAACTACTGAAAAAAAAAGGGGGGTCAGAATCATTGCACTTTTTTTTTTTTTTAACATATCTTGCTTATATTTCTGTTACCTTCTGCGGGTATGGAAGAGACGTGGCTTCAACTATAATGTGCGTGAATTATTGTCTCCAGGTTCACGGGAAGAATTTATACCTGTTATTTGGATTCGAAAAGCCGAAAGCAGAAAATAAACTCTTAGAAGAGGAGGGTGGGACACAAAGTTATCCTTCAGGAAACCATGAGGAAGCCCACGAGGAAACCCAAGAGACCTCGTCAGCACCGTCAAAGTCTCCACGGGATCCGGAAGTCGCAGAAGACGATCGCGTATCCAGATGGCTTCGCTTTCACTTTGGGTTGTATGGAAGTGTCCGAGCCAATGAGTTCTCCAGAGCGAAGCAAGGGAATAAGAGGGGAGACTGGAGAGACCCAACGCCAAGGTTAGAGGACCAATCTGAATTTGGCCACGTTTAGTTATTTGTATCATAAATGTTTCCCTTTTTTTGTTAGAACGCGAGGGGGCACGGAATCAGATTTATTTCGTAGGTCCTATAATCAAGCTCTGAGAGACATGGGGGTCTGGGGGGTGCAAGAAGTTCGCCGTATCACAAGGAATACTGCATACTGTTGTTTATAGCATGGGATATACAGTATATTCTATGTTTCAAATGTCATTAGGACTCCTACAAACCATTATCTTCTTTTTCTTAATCATCTGAAAAGTAATATAGCGTCTTTTGTTGGTATCGGGGTTAGAATGAATTGATGGCATATACATTAAGATTTTGTAAACGTCGTAATCCCTAAATATATAATATATACGGGGTAACAGAATGGGGGTAGGCGGCAGAATTTCCTCTTGATGTTTCTACGGCACCTTAGACCGTCCACTCAAAAGGCCTGAGTGGTAGCGCTGGATTATTGAGTGGACACAATATGGAAAAGCACAGAGCGTTCCCTCTCGGAAGGCCCACGTTGGCCCTGCGTAATGCATGGTTAAAGTGGATTTGTTCTTCTTATCTACAATGTATTACGTTATGGAGAAAGGCCAGAGTGTTTTTTGTTTTGTTTTGTTTTTTTTTTTACAAGATCATGCAATAAATTATCCATACCTGGTATGTGCTATAGGACAAAGTTTGAGTCCAAAGGGGAAAAAAATCCAGCAAAATAAATTAAGGACAAACCGGGTGTTTCTCTGGCGCCATGTCTTAATTACTTGTACTTGGACATTTATTTGGTGCACACGTTGTTTTTTGTTTATCTGCTTTTTTTTTAAAAAAAAAAAAATTAAAAAATAATTAAAATTACTTTACTTCAGATTAATTCTCCACTTTGACTCTGGCGGATTTTTGGTGTTTTACAATTGCCGAATGGCTTGGTGTTCATCCCCAATCTCGGAGCCCTCCTGCGACATCCTGAATCCGGACTTCGACCGCGAGAAAGCTCTGCGGGCTCTGTCTATGCCGAGGCCGGTCTGCGTTACCCTGATGGATCAGAGGCATTTCTCTGGAGTGGGTCTGTATGAAACATTTTTTAAATAAATAAAGGTTGTGTGTTCCTTTATATCTTTTATTGGTCTAAATATCTTTTTTCATGTTACCTTTAAGCCGGGAGTGGGGTGGAAAAATAAATTTGTCTTTTGACCAATGTTTATATTATTAAATCTTGCAAAATATTGGGTGGTCAACTCTTTCTCCTACTATATTATCTCAGGATAACAGATACTTATTTGGAAAATATGGTGCAGTTTACTTGGGGTGGGAAAAGGGGCAAATGTAAATAGGAGAGTCTGCGGGATGCCCCCCTGTGCATTTGTAAGGGTGACACCTTGAAAAAAGGATATTGATATCAATTAGAAGATTCATTGTATAAAAATACTAATTTATTGGCACATTTTCTGCTGTTTCTATACACATTATCGGGGCTTTTAGGGCTGTAGAACCTCGTGATACCCTCATACCCAACAAATGTTCAGAGCTCCTAGAAGGACCCAATGTATTATGTAAATACACTTTCATACCTCTTGCATCTTTCTTTACAGGGAACATAATTAAGAATGAAATCCTTTTTTTGGCTCAAATCCACCCCCTTTCATTTGGGTCTCTCCTGCCACTAGAGAGGCTCCGATCTCTTTTGGATCATGCCATCAACTTCACCTCTGATTGGCTGAGAAGCAAGATGCAGGGAAAGGGACTCCACTACCATGTCTACCAGAAGGAGTATTGTGCCAAGGGCCACAACTTGCTCAAAGAGGCCATTGGGCCACCATATGGGCTGAAACGTCTCACCTGGTACTGTCCAGAATGCCAGCCACCTCTGAAAAGTGAAGATGCTGTGTAAATGGTGAACTTGCATCTGATGTCTTCTGTTAATCCACATGAAACTGGAACCTATAACCTATAAGCCATAGATGTGAATATTTACTTTGCTAGAGATTGAAATGGTATTCCTGTAACGTTTAAACAATTTAAAATGGGCTTTATTTAAGAACTGCCCCCAAAAAGAAGTACCCCCCCACACACACACACACACAGATTGACTATCAATGATGGTCTTCTTACCATAGAAATATCCAACACTACTAATGGTCCTTCTGCCATAGGAAAATCCTTTAATGATGTTCCTCACACCCCGTGAAGATCCACAGGAATATCTACCACTAATAAAGGCTCAGTCTCTGCCCTGTGTGAGTGAGCCAAGCATGAGAAATTTCTGCCACCTGTTTTGTCCCCTTTTGGTTGTTTAAGAAGGATTCATAGGGTTGGGTCTACCGGCTGTAGCTGAGACCTACTATAACCCACACGATACATGACACCAATAATGAACTACTCTTACTACATGAAAATTCACCAGGAATGGTGGTCCTCCCCCTACGTCAATATTTAACACTAGGCATGGTTCTTTACCATAGGACGATTCACGACGACCGCCAACCCTCCACAGAAGGATCAACCAGTAATGATAGTCCTCCTGATCCAGGAAGACCCACCAATTAATGATGGTCCTCCCACCACAAAAAGAGCCACCACTAATAATGGTAATTCCGCCATTATTGATGGACCCAAGCACATCAGTAATGGCGGAATTACCATTAAAAAAAAAGATGCATAAACGTTGCGAAAACTGCCTTGACCGATACTTGTTAACAAAACAGATAAATCCGGTATATGACTGGAAAATATATTTTTATTTTAAAAAAATCCAAAAGATGTACTATTAATTTAAAAGTTACTTTAGTTATTGTTTTTGAACTGAATCTGTTCTTAATATTCTTGGTTTCTTTTTTTCTGTAATGATTGTGTTCCGCTTTTTTTCTTCTTTCTATGATGTCTTGGCAAACTGTACAAAAGTCAATTAACACGCAGTTCATTATATGCTGTGAATTATGACATCATCTACCGTTATTTTGTAGAGAAATACTATGCTGAATATTTTCTTGCATTAACATAATTTTTGACTTGTGTATCCTGGAGCGATACTTGTTCCTTCATTAAAACACCAGTAAATAAGTCATCGTTAATGATTTTTTGAGTAATAATTGCTATGCAGCGTGTAAGTGTCTGCTTTCTGCACATGCACGTTTTTATGTATAGCTTCCCAATGTCTTGAATTATCAGCACAGTCCTGACAAACTGAGTTTAGTTTCTGAACCAAACGTCCCAGCGGGTACGCCAAGACCAATGGATTGCCATACCCAAGCACTTTTGACCGCAGCCTTCATTATATAATGAAAAATATGTGACAAAGGAGTCACTGCCCGTGGGCAAGGCCGGTGGGGTGATCTGCCGTCTAGTATGTATGTAAGAATTTATTTTGCAGAGGTGTGAGTCTTTGTTACCCTCGCCAGGCACTTTATTACCCAGTCGGTTCCCATCGGGGGGTTGGAGTGGATTTAGTATGGGTCAGGAGCCGGTTTCCCATGTTCAGAAAGGCGAGTGTTGTGTTGGAAGATCCAATCCCATGGTAGACCTAATTTCTGGGAAGGATGAGTAACTAAACTGATCAACTGATCAATTCCAAAACTGATCTGATCTACTGAACTGATCAAATCCAAACAATATATGCACCCTGGACTGAAACTAACATCATATAATATATTTTGTTCTGACAATTAATTTGCAAGTGTCCCATGTTGGCGTGCCACAGATATACACTCACTGGCCACTTTATTAGGTACACCTTGCTAGTACCGGGCATGCCTGGGAACTTCTGGGCTCCGGCCAGGAAAATGGGCGGGTAGCGGGGTCAAGACCCCCACGACCCGGAGGATTGGGGTCTTGAACCGGAAAAGCCGTGCTTCACCCAGCAATCTCCGGGTCAGAACCGGAGAGTTCCCAGGTATGGCACCGGGTTGGACCCCCTTTTGCCTTCAGAACTGCCTTTATTCGTGTGACCTGGTGTGTGTGTGCCAGGGTGTCAGTGTGACAGGGCCTGTCCTGGTGTGTGTGTGTCAGGGTGTCAGTGTGACAGGGCCTGTC
>VKOC01000060.1:228143-248400 GCA_009364415.1 Spea multiplicata
TAACAGTTTTTCAGCGTTCATGCCGGAAGCGGTTACATCAGATCGGACAGCAGAAAGCCAGCAATGCTGGCTTCTGCTGTCAGGGGGGAATTCAGGCTGTCCCCCGTGTGTCCCTGCTGCTGCAAGAAGTGCAGGATGTACCAGTACATCTATAAGGGATTCTTGGGATGCGTTTTTTGGACGTACAGGTACGTCTATAGGGGACTGAAGGGGTTAATTGTGTTCTCTTGTCAACTCCTTGATTCACCTTTTGTTTGTGCACCAGGTGTGGAGTAAATATGCAAAGAAGCTCTCAGATTTGGGAAAGCCAGAGAACATCGTCCCGGCTGTGCAGTGTTTGAACGAGTTGATTACCAACGCCTTGAACCATGTGCCGGATGTCCTCAGATACCTGTCACGGCTAAAAAACAGACGCATCTTCAAATTCTTTGCCATTCACCTGGTGGGTACCAAGCTGTATGTCTGATGTTTAACCATTGAAGAGCCGTTGTCTTTGTTTATAGATTTTAATATATCCAAAATAATTTACTAAATCCATCTTTCACTGGTGCTTAAAAGAAAATGCATGACAAGCCCTGTACACATTATTACAAAAATATAGTGTTCCTCCTTAACCAAGCCTCTTGTGTTAATTTTTTTAATGTAATCTATTAATGATTATTATTACTATTTTTAAGGCAATAACTATAGCCACTTTGGCTGCGTTTTACAACAACCAACAAGTATTTAAAGGTGTTGTGAAAATCCGCAAGGGACAGACTGTCACTCTAATGATGGAGGCCACCAACATGGACGCTGTGAGGGCCATCATGCGCCAGTATATTGAAGAGGTAAGAAAGTTTTCTCTTTGTTTTTATCAACCCACATCTGCTAGAAATTCAATGTTCCGTTCTCCTTTCTTTCGTTGATATAAACTTGTATTATTATTAACAAAGTGCATATTAGGAAGAATACACAGACACTACGCATTATGAAGGGCCAGTTCAGATTGTTAATACAAGTGGAACGCACTAATTGTCCTTGCATAAAACTGAAAAAAATTACATGATTATAGATATAAACAGGATCTAAAAACACAACTAAAACCCCCTCCGGCTGTTAGGGCATTTCCCATGATCCCCAAGCGGGGATTGCATTAGAATCATTACCGTCAGCCCAAACAGGAATTTGTAACCCACTTTCTGGACTCTCCCTGCGTTGTTTCGACAGACTGCGCATGAGCCTTTATCCCTGGGTATTACTTACAACTTTACAAGATCCTTTGTAAACCTATTTTTGCAAATAAGAGAACAGTTTAAAATGTGATGTGCAAGTTTAAGGAATATTCACTTAGCTGAAACATAAAGAAACTGCTTGTAATTTCACCGGTTGCTAAATATATATCTTTTTCGTTTACAGATCTATCAGAAAATTCCTCCGACAGACCCCACGTCAGGCAAAACACGGCACATAATTTCCTCCATACGCAGCCTCTGCGTACCCAAAGCTTCGGTTGTATCACATAATTATTTGTCCCCCATTTACCTGTCCTGTGCCGTACTCCTGGCTGCCTTCTGTTATCAGTACCTGAGCATGGTGTCCCAGTAGGGTGACCACATTTTATTTCTTCCATTCAGGGACACACTATGAAGCGCATGAGATTACACACACATATAATATATATATATATATATATAATATATATATATATATATATATTATATACATATATTACACACACACTTTAGACATGCATTTTTAACTACATCATTTGTACTTATCTCTTTGAAAGTAAAGACCGTGATTGAAATATGATTTCAAAATAACAGCTGAACTGTCCAGTTAGTTTTCATTCTTTAATAGTAGACCATGCTGCCGATATATATATAAATATTAGAACCTGCTGACTATATATATATATAAATATTAGACCTTGTTGCCAATTCATTTTATATTGAAAACAAACTGGGCCCTGCTCCACGCTACCTATCATGCAATCACTCCCTTTTTCCTGCACCAAATCATCCACACTGAATCAGAATCAGACATACAAATCCTGTATTTGCAGATATACAAACATAGCACTGCGGTTATGGATCAACAGAACACACAAACTCAGCATTGCAGGTATAGATCAACTGGAAGTCACATCTAAACTCGGCACTGAGGGTATAGATCAAATAAACAACACATGGAAACAGCACTCCAGGTATTGATCAACTGAATAAGGCATGGTATGTGAAGCCTTGCTGCGGAGACTGAGGGGCGCCGAGCGGTTGCTGAAAACTGCATGAGCTACTGCTCGGTGCCCCTCTCTCTTTCCTCTGCATCAGAAAAAAAATGACAGGTTTTAATTCCAGGACAATGCATTGAGGCTGCCCGGGACTTAAGTCCCATTGTGGGACTGTCCTGGGCAATCCGGGACATGTGGTCACCCTATGTCCCAGGTGCCAAAGATCTAAGAACATGCAGGGCCAGCGGAGGTAACATTTATTTTTGTGACTCATCAGAGAACACGGCAGTTGAGATACTTCTCATTCCCTGCTGCTTCATTGAGAGGTTCTGTATGGACCTTCCAAGTGCCATTTGCTTTATCTTCCCAAACTTGTGAAACCCTAGAGATTCTATCCCAGAGAAGAAACAAGAACATAACACGTTAAGCACATGCCTAGTTCTGGCTCTCTGCAAGAGCCAAGCACAAGGAATCTTTATTAAGCTTAAGGTTGATTTTAGAACTTTCTCTATTTTTTTATCAGTTTTGTGTTTAAAATGAGCTGGGTTTTAGCTATGCATTTAGCTGCTATCACCTGATCCCAATGGGTTCCGGCCAGGTTTCCATCTTACCGCTATGGTGGTCAGTCACTCAGGAAGTGAAGCCTCTTACTCTCGGTTCCTTCAGCTTCAAAATGTGAGAGAGAGGCGACCCCCCAAAATCTGAATATTAATTTTGGAAAAAAAGAAAAAGCCTGAATATAAGACAACCCTATAGGAAAAAAAGTTTTACCAGTAAATATTATTTATTGTCTTAGTATCTTTATTATTAGTATCTTTTCATATTTATAAAAGCTATGCATTGAGAAAAATATTTGTTGTTTTTATTTCCTTTTATTTGCCAACCTGCCCCCCCAGTTATGCACATCTGCCCCCCAGGCTTGCAACTCTACCTCCCTGATATGCCTTATACCCCCAGATTGCCCATTGAGGCAATGCCCCAGATAGCTGGCTGAGCATCATGGGAAATGCATTTAACAGCTGATAAAGCTGCAGCTGTTAGCTGTGAACAACAATTCCCATGATGCTCAGCCAGCCAGGTGTCCACCATGATGCTGGCTAAGCATCATTGGAAGAGTAGTCCACAGCAGAAGAGATTTTGTTTTTTTTAGAATTACCAAAAAAATCTAATGTTAGCCTCCCTCCCATTCTTTTTAAAATTATATTAAACTGTTCCTTAACGATAACAGAATACCACATTATTATTGCCCCCTTGTGCATCTCCCCCAGCTGCCCTCTTGTGTATTGGTGACCCCACAACCTTGTGTATCGCCCCTAGCCAGGCATCTATTATGTTTCCATGCTCCCTGCCAGTCCCCCTTTATGTCCCCTTGAGTGTTGCCCACAGCCAGCCCCCCATTGTGTATTTATACCACCAGCAAGCCCCCTTTTAGTATAGATGTAAGTGATGCTACCCCCCCTTGTGTATTAATGCCCCCACAACCTTGTGTCCCTTGCCTACCCCCACTGCGTATATATGCCCCCAGCCCCTTCAGTCTTGATTCATATATTGTCCCAGCCTTTTCCCTATTGTGTATTATTGCCCCCATCACTTTGAGTACACATGCCCCCCAGCCAGATTTTTTCTGACTTTCCCGCCTGCTTCACAGGACTGACATAGTGATGTCCGGATCATGAACGAATCGTTCATTTGATCCGCTTCTTTTTAGTGATCCGGATGAATCGGTTCAGTCTGTGAATCATGCAGTTGTAACCTGATCCTAGAGCTGTGAGTCATCTGCAGAGCACTCAGACACAGACTCTGGGATCAGGTTACTGCTCATTCATTCACAGAGGAACGATGACTCAGAGAGTCAGAGAGTCGTTCAAAGATTCGAATGATTCAAATGATTCAAAGATCCAAATCATTCAGAGAATATCACTGACACCATACTTTTATAAATAAATACATTAATAATCTTTACTGCCCCCAGGATTTAGGTTCCCCTTAGTTTGCCCCCCTTTACCTTAACTGCACCTTACGTTAACTTTAACTGAAATGCCTCCAGCAACACCGAACTCTACCGCCACTGCAAGTGATTTTGCCAGACTCTCTAGAGAACTCTAAATCCACTTGCAGGTTGCATACAGGTACTGCATTCAACCACGCAAGTCGATGGAGCCCAGCTTTGTAATCACTATGTGATTCGTAAAATTTTTTTTTAAAAAAATGGGCGCGGGGAACTTCAGGTAACATTTAAAAATTATTATGCATCAGAGGAACCATCCAGTTCCAGCTAAATGTAAAACAAGCCCAAAAACAATAAAATAAAATAAAAAACAAAGTTTATTATTATGAGCAAGTGCTAAAATTAGCTCTGTATCTTCCCAAAATTCTTGACATTGAAAGAGTTAAAGTAAAAGCTTTTCAAATACACAAGGGGTGTCTAATTTAAAAAAAAATGAATGGTTTGATGGGGTTTGATGGGGTAAATTGGAGTTGCCGGGCTCAAAGATAGGCACAAATGGGCATAGGCACAGACTGACCAAAATGGGGGGGAAAAGCCCACTTCCGAAATGTGGCCTTTTAACCCCAAACACCAGACATGCATGGGTGGTATCACTGTACTCGGGAGATGTTGTTGAACACACATTGCGGTGCTGGTTGATTGTGATGTATACCTGGAGCTATACATTTATACCCGAAGTACAATTTGTGTGGAAAAAAATACTACCACAAACTGTGGCAAAGGCTGGTGGTAGAATTTCATGCATGGAAAGGGTTAAAATACTACCATTTCAAATACCCGTGGGGTGTCTAGTTTTCAAAAATTTATGGTTTGATGGGGTGAATTGCATTAGCCGGCTTCAAAGGTGGCCCTATTAGGACATGGGGGCAGTAGGACCAGATGTAAAAGTTCCAAGTTAAAAAATGCGCACTTCCTAAATGTGGCATTTTACCTCCCAAACAACCTGACAAACCCATGCATGTGGGGTATCAGTGCACTCGGGAGATGTTGCTGAACACATATTGGGGTGTTTGATAGTGACGGATACCAGATCTGTAAATCCGTACCAGAATGCGCAATTTTTAGTGATAAAAAAAAATAAAACACCCAAAATGAATTACTACCACAAAGTTTGACAAAGGGTGGTAGTAGAATTAGTGCACGGAAAGGGTTAAAATACCAGCCTTTAAAATACCTTGAGGTGTCTAGTTTTCAAAAAATATATGGTTTGGATATGGTTTGAAATCTGTAGGGTCTTATGAGGCGTCTGTGATGTATGCCCCAGTAATACTTTTTTTGTCTTGGATTTCTGGGTGGCATCGATTTATAGATGTTTTTGTATTGTTTTGGAGTGGCGCATCGACCAATTAACATCTTCCCAATAATGTGTTAATTAGAGCTTTGGGGGTTTGAAGTTTGAAGGGGGTTTGAAGTTTACCATCCCACAGAGATAGAGTTTAACGATATGATTGTATATAAATCCACACAATTATATAGGAATTCACTAGTCCATTTTAATTCTTGCCATTCTCCCGCCACTTTGAGCCACATTTTGCACGTACAGAAATTATGATACAGATACAGATGTTAGACAGGCAGAAATTGAGGGTTTGCTTGAGAGGTTTAAACAAAGAGGTTATCCTGACCATGTTTTGCAGAGAGCTGTTATAAAAAATATTTACCTTTACGTCTTAGCCTACCATTTAAAAGACAAACTAAAGGCAATTCAAAGTGCGGTAATTTTGCTCAAATAATATATATGCAATTAAAAAAAATAACTACAGACAAGGAGAAAAATAATGCCATCATCTTAGGTTTTTGGTTTAGAGGGGGTAACTATACAGGGGTAAGGCAGAGACAGGTTTAAAGCCCTGCTCCATCGTGAAGTGTTATTAATATGGGCACTTGGCGCTCTTGCAAATTAAAAGAACACAAAATAAATAAAAATATCCATTTGGTAATTTGGGTGTTTATTTTGTGTTGGTTAACTACACCTGTGACCCTGGAAAGTTTTAGCTTAGCATTTTTAACTGTTCTCCTTGGAAATGGAGCTTGCAAAGCGAAATAGAACATACTCAAGAAAGAGAAATTTTCTCAGTTTTGAGGCAAAATTGGCAATTGTTTCAACATGTTATGAATCAACAGCAAGATTGAACTTGATGGGCCGTGTCTTTTTTTCCCAACCTAACTTACTACGTAAGCCGGTGGGAAGTTTGCATTGTAGGCTGATGATTCTTAAAGAAAAAGCGAGATGGGACAGCCTCTCCCCTGAAAGCGCAAGCTGCCTAAGCGGCGCGCTAATTGTCCATTGCTGGACATTAGTTATATAATAGGGGTCACTAAAAGGTCAGGAAAGTTAAGGCATAAAGTTTTGGCGGGCTAGGTTAGCTAAATCTAATTCTAGGTTGCTGGGCAGGCAGTTTATTTAGCGCAGCTGATTGGTTAATCAGCTGTGCTGCAGCACGAGGTTTGAGTGGGCATTCTGTGCGGCGGGAAAAAAATAAGCACAGCTGATTGGTGCAGTCAGCTGTGCTCACAGCGTGAGGCAACTCTAAAATAAATAAATAGCTGCGCGCAGGGAGATTAAATTCACCTCAAGAGAAATCTGCAAGGAGCTGTTGCTGAGCAAGCGTAACACCCCCCCCTCCCTTTTGTGTTTAAATGTAAGGTATGTAATATGTTATATTATCGTAGTTTTATAAGGGGTAAAGGTCGCCTCTGTGTTGAGGTGGATAGAGGCTTGGTGTTACACAATCTGGCTGAGAAAGGGGCGGATTGTATTTGGTGTATTATATATAAGAAGTTATTTGGTTATTACGTTAAATGGTTTGTGTTGTTAATGCCTCTTATACCCTTTTAAATAAAGCTACGGCCAATTTTATCCAATTTACAATTCTGTGTCTGTGGTTATTTTTATTGATTTGTTAGGGGTTAATATGTACATGCAATGGACATATTCTTCTAATTGGGGAGGCTAGTGTGCAAAGAGGAACTGCCCTTTTGCAAGAGTGCTCTGGAAGGCCTGGATAACATGTAACGCTGAGGAGACTAGGACACGGAAGCAGCTGTACTTGCAATCAGGTATGTATGGAACTCATTTAGCCCATTATCTTCCTAATCATCACTTAAATTTAAAAAGGTTAACCATTTTAAAACCCCCGCCATTTCAAGTTTTGGCTGAGTCATCAATATACAACAATTTCTCAACACGCATTTTCCATTTTTACATATAAAAAGGACAATAGGTGGCAGTGCTTACTTTTACCAAATTAAAAGACTGCACGCATCGACAAGTTTAGCACTTAAGTGCGTTACCTGCTATTTCTTCATTATAAATACAATAAGTAAATATGGCATTAATGAGTGGGTTTTTTTGGGTGTGCCGTGGAATTGTTCAATTATTTGGTGTGTCCTGCTACAAAAAAACACTGGGAACGCGGCATTAGAGGTGTGTACATGGGCAGGGCTTTAGCAAGAATTTTTATAAACTATTGTTAGCACGTTACGTAATTTGGTAATTCAATTAGAATATGAATTAAGAATTTTATTAACATACTAATTTATTAGCACATGTTCTGCTTTTTTATACAAATTATATTGACGTTTTGGGCTGTAGTTACCCTCATATGCAGCAAACTGTTCATCTTTTCATTCCCCTACATCTTTCTTTACAGCATCTGTTCATCTTTTCATTCCCCTACATCTTTCTTTTCAGCGTTTGGGCCCCTTCCTTCCAGTGAAGATAAATATTAATGCTTCATTATGGACAATGCAATGCTTCCAAATTTGTGGGAACAGTTTGGGGAAGAACCTGTTCTATTTCAGCATGACCGCGCCCCAGCGCACAAAGCAAAGTCCAGAAAGACATGGCTGGATGAGTTTGGTATGGAAAAATTGACCGGCTCGCACAGAGCCCTGACCTCAACCCCATCGAACACCTTTGGATGAACTGGAATGGAGATTGTGAGCCGGTCGTCTCATCCAACATCAGCGCCCAACCTCACAAATGCCCTAACTGGATGAACGGGCAAAAATGCCACAGAAACTCCCCAATATCTTGTGGACAGCCTTCCCAGAAGCATAAGCTGTTATAGCTGCAAAAGTGGGGAACAATTACATAATAATGTCATAATCAGTTTGTAACTTGCTTTTATCAGTAGTGCGGGAGAAGAGACGCTTAGTAAATAACCATTTGCTAGGGGTTTGGAGAAAATTGCGTTGTGAGTCCAAGCTTATGTGTCAGTAGTCAGAGTGTCCTCTCCCAGCCTCCCTCACAGCTCTTAGTCTGCTGGGATCGGACCTTAACAAATTCTCAAACAAGCTAATGTCACGTTCAATGTCTTGGAAGGGACCAAGCGAAGTTTCTTGTGAATATCTGATTCCAAGTCTTTCTTGCAGCAGTAGAGTCTCGACTGCATCTTCCAGACCCGGTCAAAAAAGGCTTGGGCATTGGAATTTTGGGAAAAGGTGAGTTCCACTTTAGAACAACAAATCTTTACAAACAAGGCGTTGTCGTAAAGAAAACACACTACATTTGGATCTAAAATGATGCCCATCCCATAATTCCCCTTGTTCCTTAATGACCCACATTACTATAGCCTTTTCACTGTAAAATACACAAATATTCAATATCACCGATTGCAACACGAGAATTACACAAGTTCATACTTTCAGAGCATATAATGTAATTGTTTATCATCAAGGCTATATAGACCTCTACCAAGTTATTTTCCACCCTGTGTACATATATATATATATATATATTTGTGTGTGTGTGTATATATATATATATATATGTTTGCAATCCCTGACACTGATTCCTCTGGTGAATAAACTGAAGAAACAAAAACAAACTGAGAACCTCTGATTTCATTTTTCGCCAGCGTGCCTCCTTTGTCCTACATATTCTGCTTTCATCCTATTGTTATTAATACACTTGAAAAATGTTTTGGGATTTTAGTTAGATTGGATTTTACAGTTTCTTACCTCATTGGTTTTTTTCATTCGGTATTTGTTCCTCAAAAGTATTTACTTACTTGATGCCTCTTCCAACAGCTTTTAAAAGAAGGACCATTTTCTTCTGTATTTCTACCTGAAATAACTTGATCCCCTTGATCACATTTTAGTGAAGACCTATGCAGCGAAAACATTTAGTTCCCCTAAAACTGCTTAAGCAATTTTATGCTTTTTTGATCTTGTGATAGTTATTCCCTAACCCCTCCCCCCTCACCTGAATGTTGGATAGGATTTCTAAATTGGTTGTCATCACCAAGTCCAGCAATGCTTCACTTCTGGTTTGCATTTCCACTAAGTCAACCTGTTATCTTTCATCATACCCCAAAATCTCTTCCCCTCAGAAGAACTACAGGTTCCATTTTTCCCAATATATATATATATATTATATATATATATATATATATTTCTGGATAATTAAAATCCCTCATATCTATAGTCGTCCTAGTTATGAAAGCCTTTGCATCATCAGATTCTTCAAGGTCACCAATAAACTCAGTAATACTTTCTGGGATTCGACAAGTTCACTACTGTCATCATATATATATATATATATATATATATATATATATATATAATATGAACAATACGATACTGTCATTGATATATCAGTAAATAT
This sequence comes from Spea multiplicata, assembly GCA_009364415.1. Lineage (NCBI taxonomy): Eukaryota > Metazoa > Chordata > Amphibia > Anura > Pelobatidae > Spea > Spea multiplicata. The sequence goes on from VKOC01000060.1 coordinate 237,975, forward strand.
GTATCTTCCGGCGAATGAGGCAATCATGCCGGTTTGACATACAGACCCCTCTGCCTCTTCTGTTTGACCTATCTTTTCTAAACAACGCGTAGCCCTCCAATGGTTGACGACGTCTGTCACCCCATGTTTCGAGTAAGTCAATGAAGTCAGTTTTCAGCTATTAGTTCCAATTCCTCCATTTTACCAGCTTACACGTCTACAATTATTGCCATTCCATTTTGTTCCAAATGTTCCATTTGTGGAAGCTCGCGAGCCGGGCTCTCTCCACCTGATGTATCGGTTTGTCTTAGTCTGCCATTTCTCGTCTTGTCTCGTTATTGTAAAAAGCGCTGCATAAACAAAAGATAATAATAATAATAAATGGTTTATAGGCGTCTTCCTATTATTTGTACTAATGAAGCACCCAAGATCCACCTGGGTATTAAGTATATCGCTTCACTTTCTATCCTGCCTGGCCCCGTTCCGAGTTTAAATTCTCTTGCAAACGTCTAGCCCAAGCTCATTAGACTCTCTTGGTAATATTTCATATATTATTTTATATATATATATATATGTTGTATATGTATATATACTGTATATATTTAAAAAAAAACTTCACTATCCACACGTCCTGGAAACAAGGATATATAATTTGCGCGGAAAAGGGGAATCCTGATTAAACCGACATACGATACTAAAAGAGTTAAACTTGGGTTTTATGGGGTTTTTTGTCGAATTTGTTTTTTTTGTTGCGGCTGCTTTTTATGTCAGTGCTGTTTAAATCAGTAAGTACGTTTCATTGAGATACAGTTCCTTTTTTTAATAGAAAGTGGCCCCTGTGAGGCCGTTTGGCCCCCACTATACCGTTTGTTTACAGTAATTTCTTGTGTCTGCTATTAACCCTCTGTGTGCTGTATTGCTATGTAGAACTTAAAAAATTCCGTAAACCCGCCAGAATTTGCGCCCAGTGCCCAATGAGAGGTAATGTCTGTCACGAAACCCCCGTGTTCTCTATGGTAATTTAGGATAAAAAAAAAAACACACACCCCCGTGGTACAGACCGCTATATTTCCGGGCCAATGAGTGGCTATAGCGCCGAACGTCACCCCAGCAACAGGTCTTCTTTCATTGGTTGGCAATGTCTGGTTCGACAGCCCTCAGTCCAATGACGCGCGTCAGTCCACCTAGGATGAGAGCGATGATAGGCTTGCGGGCGTGTGCGTGGCTCTGTGATTGGATGCTGCTGGAAAAGGGGAATTGCCGATGGATGCTGTAGCCGGTGAAGCTGCCGGTATTGCGAGGAGTGCTCAGCTGGTCAGACGGCGGCCAAACACCGGGCGGACATGGACTTCCTCAGGTCTCTCGGGCACCCGGAGGAGATTTATAACCTTCTCAGGTTTAAGATGGGCGGCTGCCGGGCGGTGATGCCCAAGCTGGACCGGGTGAGTCTGCCAGGAGGGATGCCAGCTTCTTGTCCTAGAGGTTGGCAGGTGGTTATAGGTATTCAGTGTCCTGCATCATTTTCCGGATGGCTGTTCTGAGGGGAATCTCTAATAAATCTCATCTGTAACATGAAATAGCCGCTTAGACCTTTACTGGATGGCTGGGGCCGCTGGCTAATACACCTGTCCTAGAGGTGTCATAGATGACTACTAGTTAATATATCTGCCCTTGAGGTGGTGTACGTGTCTTAATGATGCCTTATTGAGGTGACAGTCCTGGCTAAGACACCTGTCTTAGAGGTGCCTTGTTGAGGTGACGGTCCTGGCTAACACACCTGTCTTAGGGGTGCCTCGTTGAGGTGACGGTCCTGGCTAAGACACCTGTCTTAGAGGTGCCTCGTTGAGGTGACGGTCCTGGCTAAAACACCTGTCTTAGAGGTGCCTTGTTGAGGTGACGGTCCTGGCTAAGACACCTGTCTAGCCCTAGTGGTGTCAGTACTGGTCCATGCACCTGTGATAGCGATGGTGCACTGAGGATACAGTACTGGCCAACACACCTGTCCTAAAGTTACTGCATGGACAGATACACATCCTAGTGGTGTCCCCTTGAGGTTGCATGTCTCACTGAGGCTGCCATACTAGGCAGCACACCTGTCTTGGAGCGCCAGCCATCACCAGATGACCCATACACGCTACACCTGTCCTAGTAATACCTCTATTAGAGCTGGTAGCAATGACCAATACACCTGTCCTAGAGGTAATCTGGGTAATCCCAGTGTAGTATTCAGCATTTATTCGTACGATACATTCGCAGGCGTCTCCTCCCTAAAAATCCAGGGCAGGAGGGCGTATCGTTAACCCGGACCCCCGGGTGCGTATCGTGTACCCCATTAAAGTGTATGAGTTCCTGCCTTCCATTTAATTGTCATTTAATTGTACAGAAGATTCTATAACCCTTCGCCAGGGGTATGAGCACCAAAATGGCACCATTACTAGTCATCTGCTTCATGTTACTCCTCTATTAAGTGATTTCTGGCACTCAGACGGTTAATGTTTCTAGCTCGCTTGGGCCCGCCCACAGAGTTATGAAAACATTGCTAGCTGGGCGGGAGGAGCGGAGTGGGTGTGTTGCTTGTTTGTTTTGAGGACCCCCTCCTCTGCCATGGTTTCTTCTGCCACTGCAGTGCCTATGGTCGCTCGCTTTGTCCCCTGCGGCACGTGTGCAAAGTTTGTTCCTCTTTGTGATCGCTGGAGCCCCCCAGCCCTGGGGAAAGTCCACTCCGCGTTTGGCTGATGGCCAGCATGAACTGTAAGACTGCGGTCTCTCTGTTCAAGAGGACTCTGTCACTGGGCCCAGCTCAGAAGCCCAGCGGCCAGCGGTCACTGCTCACCGTCAGGCTCCAAGAACGGGGGCTGAAGGAAGGCCGCACCGTACACAAATGCTTCGCCCCCCAGCACTTGGCTGCATGTAGATCTTATCCTGTCTCTCTCCCCCGACAGGACTCCATGAGCGACAGCCTGCAGACCTGCTACCGATACCTGAACGAGACCAGTCGCAGCTTCGCCGCCGTCATCCAGGCTTTGGATGGGGAATTAAGGTGAGAAAAGACGACGACTTAACCCTTTCCAGACAGTCGGCTCCGGTGGAACAAATCGCCCTACCCCAAAAAACGTGAAATAAATAAAAACCTAAGGTGGCTTTGGTTAAGTATGCGATTGGGCAACGTGGGGGGATTATCAGTAACGGCCAGGTTTGGGGTTTACTCCGTGAATGTGATCATTAACCCTTGTGTGCGCTTAAAGGCGCGATTGCCCAGGTAGGTTTGCTGCTGAATCCAGGGGACGCACGCCGAGCTGCGCTGTCTTCCTGACATCATGAAGCAGCTGCCGGAGGAGTAACTAACAGCGTAACTGCTCAATACTCCGATCAGATTGCAGAACGACGGGGACAGCGAGGAGACCGTTTGAGTGACTGCCCCTTTAACTTCCCTAATGATATTTTCTCGCTTAAAGAGGAAACATTTTTTGAGTGTTAAAGCCTGTGTTGTATGCTCTGCACTATGTTGTTTTGCTCAGTCACCACATATGCTAATGAAGTCCTCTCCATAGGCTTTCAGTCATTAAATTAGTCAGGGGGTTCTTCAGGTCCAGACATGCTCGTCTTTAGCACAAGGCAGTATAATAAGAACTCGGTGTGTCAAATAGACTGGGCCACGATAACAGAGCTAATAAAACAACCCACTGTATGTCTGTATTTTCCAAAATACAAATTTTTGTTATTGAACAGAAAATCACACTTTTTAAGTGTTACAGTTATTTAAAAAGTAAGGAACCAAAGAAATGTCATTGACCGTGCGCTGGGCAGTGCTCTAGGTGAGAACAATGGCTTCCATAAACCAAGCTGCGTATTTAGATTTTAATATAGAAATGACTTTATATTTTTTATTAAGGCTGTTTAGATTTAGAGCAAGGAGCTCAACGCCATCAAGGTTTATTCACTAAAGTTAACCTTCTCCACTTTTGCTGAGCTCAAAAACCTTCTGTGTGTTTTCGCGCATGCGTGGCAAACGTTATTGACAGAGCGCTGATATGATTGATGTACTTTATGTCGATGTAGAAATATTGGCAGATATCCAAACACAACTTAACTCGTGTATACTGGATACTTTTTAAATTAAATTATTTAATAGCTTTTATTATTTAGCTTCATATATACACGGTAACAAATCGGACATTTTTTTTATTTTTTTTTAATTTTTATTTTTGTTCGGTGTTTTGCACCATTGTGCACGCTTGTTTTAAGATTATCCTCTATGCATAGGTACATTTTCTTGGTGGAAAAGAATATAATAATAATAAGGTAACAATGTTACAAACAGATTATGTTTATGGAACCTATATAGCTACAAAAAAAATATGAAAATGTGTCTGGCCTGAGGAAGAACCCCCGAGACTCCACTGAGAGGGTTGTGTTTCTCTTAATAGGATCGGATGGGCCAGTGTAGTGATCTTGGGTCAGATTCCTTGCTTTTGTGGTAATGGGGACAAAATATGAGCTAGAACCAGCCTCCCCCAGTGGGACACCACATAGCCCGTAGTCTTCTCTTGCTGATGACACGTTAGCTTTCTAGTTAATTCCTATAATTTGCCAATCTCTCTCTGTCCTATATGATCCTCGTACCTTCTTAAATATGGCTGCAGACTTACTATTATTTTTTTTTTTTTTCTCCTGTTTTCAGGCATGCCGTTTGCATTTTTTACCTGGTCCTGCGGGCTCTGGACACCGTGGAAGACGATATGACCATTAACCTTGAGAGAAAGGTTCCAATGCTACATAACTTCCACACCTACCTGTATGACCCGGAATGGAAATTCACTGAGAGCAAAGAGAAGGACAGACAGGTTCTTGAAGACTTCCCAACGGTAAAGGCTCTTTGTATGGCCTGTAAAACAGGGGAAAAGATTAAGATTACGCTCAAGTTTGTGCATCTTTAACACCTAGTAATGAATTTCAAGTCTTTTTCTTTTTTCCCCTTGTCAGATCTCTCTGGAGTTCAGAAATCTAGCTGCTGTTTACCAAGATGTTATTGCAGACATATGCGCCAAGATGGGAGAGGGGATGGCGGACTTTCTGGAGAAGAAGGTGGACTCACTGAAGGAGTGGGACAGAGTAAGAGATCCATACAGTACATTTCAGATGCTCTTCCAAGATGTTTCAAATATTTGTTTGGGGGGGGGCATAGAATTTGACAGTTTGCCCCATCTAGTCTCCTCTTCTTCTAACATTCTCCTTTGATAAGCATCTTTCATATTTGTCTTATCACCTGATGAGCCAACCATGTACACATAGATACTAAGTTGTCGTAACTTTTGGGTTGTTTTTTTTTTTTTTTAGTACTGTCATTATGTTGCCGGTCTGGTGGGAATTGGCTTGTCCCGTCTGTTTTCGGCATCAGAGCTGGAAGATGCCATTGTTGGCCTGGACACACACCTTGCAAACTCCATGGGCCTATTTCTCCAGAAAACCAACATCATCCGTGATTACCTGGAAGATCAATTGGAAGGTCGAGAGTTCTGGCCAAGAGAGGTCAGCACAGAACCTAAGTTCATTTGTTGAAGTTAACAAGTTAAAGGGAAATGCTTATTGGTATAGTTGGGTAAGCCAAGCACCTGGCTTGGACTGGCCCATCCGTAGTGGAGTGGTGTGAGGCAAAGCCAAGCTTGCTTTTTTTAAAGATTTCAGTGAGCATGACACGAAGAGCCATGCCTGGGGTTACATTTGGTGCAACTGAGAACCGCTGTTGTGTAACATCATCCTTTAATGGTGTTCTTTTAGTATATGCTTCAGTTTATGCATCTTATAAGCAGTGATCAAACCTTCCCTCTGTATGCTCACCAGGTGTGGAGTAAATATGGAAAGAAGCTCTCGGATTTGGCAAAGCCAGAGAACATCGTCCCGGCCGTGCAGTGTTTGAACGAGTTGATTACCAACGCCTTGAACCATGTGCCGGACGTCCTCCTTTACCTGTCACGGCTTAAAAACCAAAGCATCTTCAACTTCTGTGCCATCCCCCAGGTGGGTACCTAGCTGTATGTCTGATGTTTAACCACTGAAGAGCTGTTGACTCTCTCGTAATACCTCTGTTTTCTAAGACAATCTTTCCTTGTGGTTCCTAATACACGATCAGTTCTGTAAACACTGATTGTTTATTGTTAGAAATTACTGCCCCTTTTAGTGAGCTTCTTGTCTTCAAAGTAGTAATTTTATTATTGCAATATTTAAGGTAATGGCTATAGCCACTTTGGCCGCGTGTTACAACAACCAGCAAGTGTTCAAAGGTGTTGTGAAAATCCGCAAGGGACAGGCTGTGACTCTTATGATGGACGCCACCAACATGGACGCCGTGAGGGCCATCATGTACCAGTATATTGAAGAGGTAAAACATTTCTATTTATTATCCGCGAACATCTTCCAGAGATTAGGTTCAAATCACCTTTCTTTCCTTAATATAAACTAATGTAACCGGCTTCCTGGCCTCTCCCTTCATTGCCTTTATCCCTGGATATATGACCAAAAGTATGATTTAGGTAAACTGGAAAAATGGTCAGAGCTGCTGCAACTGATATCTAATGTGGATAAGTGCAAGATAATGCACTTGGGGCATAGAAACCCAAGGGCAGAGTATAGAATATTTGATACGGTCCTAACCTCAACGTGTGAGGAAAGGGATTTAGGGGTAATTATTTCAGAGGGTTTAAAGGTAGGCAGACAATGCAGTAGAGCAGCAGGTAATGCGAGCAGAATGCTGGGTTGTATAGGGAGAGAGGTGTTAGCAGTAGAAAGAGGGATGTATCATGACGTTATACAGAGCATTGGTGAGACCTCACTTGGAATATTGTGTACAGTACTGGAGACCGGATCTCCAGAGGGTTATAGATGTGTTGGAGAAAGTTCAGAGAAGGGTATATATATATATATATATATATAATATATATATATATATATATTTATTTATTTTTCGTTTGCAGATCTATCAGAAAATCCCTCTAACAGACCCCACGTCGGGCAAGACACAGCACATCATTTCCTCCATACGCAACCTCAGCTTACCCAACGGTTCGGTGGTGTCGCGTAATAATTTGTCCCCCATTTACCTGTCCTGTGCTATGCTTCTGGCTGCCCTCAGTTATCAGTACCTGAGCACGGCGTCCCAGGTGTCTGAAGAAGTGCACACTAGTCAGTGATCTAAGGACGCCCAGGTCTGGTGGAGGTAAACTGATGCTTTTAGTGACGTATCGGAGAACCCGGCATTATCAGATACTTCTCGTTCCGTTTCTTCACTGAGAGTCTCGTTATGGACGTTCCAAATGCCATCTGCTTTATCCTACTAGATCCATGACACCTTACAGGTTCCTGGAGGACATTTTCAAACAAGAACATAGCACTTTCAGCACATACATCCCAAACGAGTTCTGCAAGATTCAAGCATGAGGCGTCTTATCAAACAGGATATTGTTTGTTTGCTTTTATCGCTTTGATGCGTTCCAAATGATTTGGGTTGTTATCCGTTTAGCTTCTGTCCTCCTGATTCCAGTGCACCATGTCAATCAGAATGCATTGGTCATGCCAGTTTTTGGTCAAAATAGAAAAAAAATGCCTTTTTAGAAATCTTTTCTTTTTATTATTATTACAGAAATACAATGTTGGTTAAGTAATGAGGATCTCCTTCTATAGAGCTTGGAGGAAATTCATAGAAACGTTACTAGATTCTTACCCAAAAACGTCTGCAGTAATATACCTCCGGTATATAGTAGAGCCGTGAAGCACTTGGTTATTTGTGGTCAAATAACGGGATATACCTGCTTCTTGTCTCCCGAACTAGAAAATGTCTCTGATTCTGTTATGGAGCCCGACGTAGTCATTTTATTGCCGTGTCCTGGAACACAAGCAGTAGCCTTTTAGAGACTTTTATAAATGGTTCCATGTCAGTCGCTTGAAATGACACTTTGGGTTCTGCGAGATGGAGGAGCCATGTTTGCTCAGCGCACCTCACTATCTGTTGATCCTTTCATCAGCTCGATACTCCGAAGGAATGAGTAAAAAGGAAAATGTGACTTCGTAAAACCATTATATCGGATCTAGTTAGGTGTTGTTGCGTAATTGGGTCACACACCATGCCGAAAGGTGACAGACTGGATTGTAATTTGCATTTCTGTTCATGTGACCTGCAGAGTTTTGCCTGATCGTGGCAGGCTAACGTGTCCATTCCTGAAGCCAGCTGCTTGATGGAAATGCCTGCACACGCGTGTTCAGAAGTCACCAAGAATGTAAACAAAATGGAGCGCTGCTCGATTTTTACTTTGACGGGGATCAGACAAGCAAACTGTTTGAATGTTCATTCAAAAAGAGTTTGGTAATTTTGTTGTTTTTCTGTACTTTTGTAAAATTTAGGGGGGAAAAAACCAAAATAAGGCAACGTAGAGCAGACGTTATTCTTCTGAAAGTTACTCTCCTAATAACATTGCTTGTAAAGATGTAGGCAAAAGAGACATCGTGGAGCTGAACCACAACTCTCCTGCAACGTCTTCTGTCAAGTCTAACGAATGGACCCCATAGGTTGTACTGACTTCTTAGAAGCGTGCGTGCCCATACCATTTAGCAGATAAAACCCTTTCGGTTTTGTCTACTTCCTAAATCATGGAGAGCTGAAGCTCTTGCTTTCCCTGGCAAGCCAAACATAAACTGCTTTGTCTCCTATATGCAAAAATTATAATATATAATATATAATATATAATTATTATTTTTTTAAAGCACTTTTAATTTAGTTTTTGATAAAAAAAAAAAAAAAAAAAATGGTCACTTTCACCATATCATCCTAAGGACCCTCTATGGGATCCACAGAATGTCTATCAATCTATACATTGCAACCCTGTATAACCAACAATTTACAAGCAATGCTGTATCGAGACATCCCATTTTTTTTTTAACATGGCGCAAAATATGTCTGGCCTCTTATAGCTTATAAAGGTCCCTTTTACAATGACAAAGTTATTTTAATAAACGTCTGGAAATATTTATAAATCATTCTAGAATCTCCGTTGTTTTTGTTTTGTGTTGTTTCTCTCCACAACATCAGCCTGTACCAATAATTGGGGGGGTGTCATCAGATTGCGGCCCCTGCAACGGGTGGGAGCGAGGCCTGCAAAGTGCCGCATTAACTTTGTGCTGATTACGATCGAGACGTGGAAAGCTCGACAGATATCCATTTGACGCTATATGTTTTGGGAGTGATGAGAATGATCTGTAATGTGACATTGTTATACAATGTGGTTTTTAATTTTTTTATTAAATAAAACTGTTAATCTTAAAAATTGTGGCTCTTTGTATTTCAAGATTTCCAAAATGCTAAAGTGTGGCAGTATGATAAAAAAATATATATACACAATTATACCATAGAACATAGAATACCCTGCCTGTTAATATTTACCAAACTATAGTCAACAGCATTGGAAGTGGAAGATTGAGCAGATTAAGGAGGAAAAATAAAAGGCATTTTTGCCCCTTTAAAACATATATGCGACCTGAACAGTCCTACAGTGTGAGACCCTCGTTTTTGATGGAGGGTATTTCTCAGTAGGCTCAATGTACTTTCAGGGCATCAAGCAAGAAAAGGGACGACGGGGTCACGCGGCTGGACAGTAGACGCTCATTGGGATTGGCCTCTCATAATGTGTATAAGACTTGCGCATTCTGATTTGTACAGGCTTGTTTTAAAGAAGATTGGCATTCGTATGAATCTCCAAAAACGCGTGTAATCCCCTACGAAAGTCACAAAAACAAATTGCAAAAACCGATGACATTTCGATTCAATTTGTTTGCCTGCTAGAGATGAGTTATCTCTCCCCTTAGCATATTTTTGGGACAGTTGTTGCTTTATCTGGGGTCAAACAGGCTTAAGAAAGCTAAGTTTAGCATTTTTGGCAGTATTCCCAGAAAAGGGTTAAGGTTGAAAGTGGGTACATGTATTAAGCATTCAGAGTCCAATAAATCTAACAGGTGCTGCTTATAAAGTATAAGCAAATGCAAACTCCACTTATCAGGGATAAGGTGCAAATTGTATGTTTATATATGTAATATATATATACTAATATAGAAGATATATATAATACACACATGAAAAAATCCTAATCTCTACAGGCAAGCATGGACTGTTATAATTTTTTCTTTGGAGGAAGACGCTGTCTCACATACTGATTCCTTCCTGCTCCCTGTCATCCTGGACACTGCACCTGCCAAGAAGTCAGCGGAGATGAGAAAATGGCTGGGGAAGGTGAGTGACCAAATTTTATTTTGGAATTTAATAAAAAGGCCATCTCTCTTTTTCTCAATATTATCAATATCAAGACTTTTTGATACATAAAACACTACATATATATCTTTTATTATTTTTATTTAATTAAGGATTCTTATATATATTATAATCATAGGTTACGCTATGTTTGTG
>VKOC01000060.1:291424-332040 GCA_009364415.1 Spea multiplicata
TGTGTGTTAGTGTGTGGCGTTGGAGCGGGTGTGTGTGTTAGTGTGGTGTTGGAGCGGGTGTGTGTGTTAGTGTGTGGTGTTGGCGCAGGTTTGTGAGTTTGTGTTAGTGTGTGGTGTTGGCGCAGGTGTGTGTGTTAGCGTGTGGTTGTTGAGCGGGTTTGTGTTGTTGGCGTGTGGTGTTGAGGCGGTGTGTGGTGTGTTAGGCGTGTGGTGTTTGGAGCGGGTGTGGTGTGTTAGTGTGTGGTGTTTGGCGCAGGTTTGTTGTGTTTAGGTGTGTGGCCGTTGGAGCCGGGTGTGTGTGTTAGTGTGGTGTTGGAGCGGTGTGTGGTGTTAGTGTGGTGGTGGTTGCGCAGGTTTGTTGAGTTTGTGTTACGTGTGTGGTGTTTGGCGCAGGTTTGTGTGTTAGTGTGTGTGTTAGTGTGTGGTGTTGGCGCGGGTTTGTGTGTTAATGTGTGTTGTTGGCGCAGGTTTGTGTGTTAGTGTTAGAGTGTATGGTGTTATTTGCGGGTTGCTGTTGGAATTATAGTTCCATGAGGTCATCGTACAGGAAGTGAATGAATTATATGCGGACGTCCCGCCGGCTGGGGTCAGGACTCTGTATGAAGCAGCGGGCGGCCGGCGGAGACACGAAGTCGCCGGCTGGAAGTTGCCGTGTTTTGTAGCAGGTGTGGGAATGCTGGTAGGAGCGGCGATCGGTTTCCGTGGCCGCCGTATATACGGGATCTCTGGATACTCATCTCCCTCGCTTGGAGGGAACGTCGATGTTATATTTGGCGCTAATTCTTTCTCCCTGGAAACCCCTTGGTGACGTCAATAACACGCAGGGCCGGACCGGGGAGGACTAAGTGGCCCCTGTATCTGGCTTAAAATGGGCAAAGGAGGACAATATATATATACACTATAGATTATATAAGGGGTCACCTTTACCAGGAAGGGTGTTGTTTATGTGTAACATTCCATCTCAATGTATGTCACATGTATGTCACACGTATGTATAATTGCGGGTATATTGAGGTAACTTTGAGCGCTGATTCTATACACACGGTTGGGATTCTAATCATGATTAGGGTTCCGGGTAGGGACTGTCTTCCCAAACTGGGACACTTGGCTCTTTATTAAAGTAGTGAGCAGCGGGCTGCGGGGCCGGCCGCGAGCTCTGAGCGGCTGGGTGGACGTGACGTGTCCACGCGCGGAAACCTCCACGGGCTGCATAGGAATGAGCACGCAGCCGCCGGCGCTGCAGGGTTAAGGCGGAGGTGCGCCTGCGCACGCAGGGGGCGGGGCCTGGCTGTGCCCAGAGCCCCGGAGAAGTTTAGTGGGAGGAAGGGAGGGCAGAGAGAGGGAGAAGGGGCAATTGTGCGGAGATGGCTTTCCGCAGGAGGAAAAGTTACCCCATCTTCAGCCAGGAGTTTGTCATCCACAACCATGCGGACATCGGCCTCTTCTGCGTCATCCTGGTCCTCATCGGGCTCATGTTCGAGGTGAGAGCGCCTAGCCTTCTTCCTATTGCCCCCCTCCCGTTAATTACCCCCCACCTTATGCGTGAAGTGGCCCCTCTGTGCACACAGGGGCCACAGCCTGGGGAGTTAAGAGTGAGACTTGATGCCCGGTGTGGTTGGTCCCTTTAATAATGAATAGGGTGTGGTGGTGGGGGCAGTATTTGGGGGTGGGCAGTATTGGGGGGGGGGGTATTACTGACCCGGACTGTAAGTTCTGGGTGAGGTTTAAAATGCACCCCAAACTTAGAGAAGTCCGGAGCAAACCCCCCCCCCCCCCAGCGCTGTCCTGGGGCAGATCACTCCTTTAGGGGGTTAAAGTGGTTGGAGGGGGGTAGATGTGTCCGGGGGGGGGGGCATTTAAAATCCCTCCATAAAATATTAACCCTCACAGCAGGGGGTGCGATCGCTTTTTAAAAAAGGGTTTTATTAACTGTTGAGGGGCCGGGTGGATCCAGACAAGCTCTTCCTTAAAAGTTGCCCCCTGGCTCTGCCCCCACACCCCAGGGCTGCCCCCTCTTTGGGATGAGGGTATGTGTGTGTTTCCAATTGGTGCTGAACCTCTACAGTTACGGCTTCTATTAACCCTTATAATGCCAGACAATTCACTAAAGTCATGCCCCTCATTTGCCCCCACCCTTGGGGGGTAATTGGAGTTCCTCTTAACGATCAGGGATAACCTCGCTATTTCAGTAAATTTCCAGTATAATCATCTGAATTAAATTTAAAGTTTTGCTTTATGGTGGTAGGTAAGTGGAACAGCCTCCCAGCAGAAGCGGTAGCGGTTAATACAGTGTTGGAATGTAAAGATGTGTGTGTTACCTGTGGTAGGGTGAGATTGTGTGAGTGTGTGTGTCCCTGCGCAACCTCCGTTTTGTTGGTGTGGCAAATAGACACTGGGAGGGGGGGTCAGATTTCAGTCATTCCAAGAGGGGGGGGGTAATTACTGTATGTAATAACTCCGCTGCCGTCGCTCTTTATGTTCCGGTTCTGCTGCATTTTAGTATTTTATGTAAATGTCACTTTTCGCTTTCGGACGCAGTGTTTAGCGGATTGGTGCTTTTGTTTTTCCTCCCCTTTGCGCGATGTAAGTCGAGTCCCTCGCTATTCTAGACTTTTAGTAAAACCAAAAGCAGCGTCTTAGTGATCTAGTGGGATTCTAGATCATAGAACAGAGATGGACATGCGCTGTCTGTGCGAGGATCTGCCGCCCGGTTGCGATGGTTCCCCCGGTATTCTGACTGCAGGGACCGGAGAATGAGACGTTCCGCTCCCTGAGCTTCTCCCGACAGGGCCGTGATTATTATATTTATTATTAGATTATTGTTATTAGATTATATTTATACGGTATTATTATTATTATATTTATACGGTATTATTATTATTATATTTATACGGTACTATTATTTATTTTAATTAGTTTGATTATTAAATATATTATATTTCATACAAGTATTATTATTATTCTATTAATTATAGCTTTGCTTTATTATTATTTGATATTATATTTTACAGTATTATTATTATCTATTATATTTTAGTAGGTATTATTATTATATTTATACCAGTATTATTACTTTTATAGTTTTAGTTTATTATTATTATAATTTGACGGTTTCATTATTTATTATTATATTTAGTTTATTATTATTATTATTACTCTAGAAGTCAGGCCAAATATTTAGGAGCCAGATTTTTGTCCAACGATACTAATTAACACGCTCAGTAACATACTAACACGCACAGTGACACGCGTACACAATACTTACACACGCACAGTAACATACTTACACATGCACAGTGACATGCCTACACACATACTAACACACGCACAGTGACACGCGTACACACACACAGTGACATCATGCCTACACACATACTAACACACGCACATTGACATCATGCCTACACACGTACTAACACACGCACAGTGACATCATGCCTACACACATACTAACACACGCACAGTGACATCATGCCTACACACGTACTTACACACTTCTGCACACACTTCTACCTTTGTTGGCTCAGGACATCTCTTGAGCTTCCTCACAGTCCTTGGACTGCTTGTGTCTGAGCATGTAGGCGATGACATCATATCCCTGGGCGATGACATCATAAAGGAGGAATAAATCATAAAGTTACTATTTCCGTAACGCTTTAAGGCTGATCCGTCGAGGCCGCGCTCGTCCCCGTTTAAACTTTTGGTGATGATGATCCTGTAATTACCTTTCTTTACCCAAAAATAAAATCACTCGGGTTAATTAGTATTTTTTTTTTTTTAAAAATCACATTAAAATCTATTTTTCTAAAACGTTTTTTGCGAGCAGGTAAAACAAGAGAAATTATCGTTATAAATTCTTCCCCTGCGGGTGTACTCCGGAGCTGGTACACTGTACAGCGCAGGGACCTTACCCTCTGCTGCGGATAACGATCTCCTAGAGCTCCCCCTAGTGCCCGATCTCTGCATGGCGATCAGCAGTGACAAAAACCTGCTTTTAGCTCATTTTGCTCCAATAAACTCCCTTTTTCTGCAGATCTGGAGGCGCCGCTGCTGTCAGCCATGTGATTTTTTGGGTGACTGAGCTGACGCTTTATGGTGATGCTAATGAAGTCCGTCCCTCCGTATCTAGGGCGCTCGACTCACTAAAATGTTATTTTGGGCTCTCTAATCATTCTTTAAGAAAGTAGAGGGCTGGGGGGGGGGGTGATTACATCATTGCTGTTGTTTATATGATTCTCTGGATTTGGGGGTCTGAGGAGTGAAGAGCCCCTCTGGTCTCTGGAGGGTGAGATCGGGCCGCGCCGCGCTGAGAATAGCTGTTTTCTATTTATCTTCCCGTATTCTCTCTCCTTCCACTCTTTACACCTCTCATTTATTTCTCCCTCTCTGTTTTTCCTTTCACTTATCTTTTTTATTCCTCTCTCATTTATTTGTCTCTTTCACTTTTCCTTTAATTTGTCTCTATTTTCTTCCACACTCGCTCGCTGTCTTTCACCACGCTCGCTCGCTGTCTTTTATTATTTTTATATATATTTAGCGGTTCCTTCCCAGCATCCCTCAGGAAAATATTCTATCCATGGTACAAATGGATAATGTATAGTCCAATCAGTCGAGAAGTCTCCCCGCATTAACTACACATTATACAGGGCCCTCTCAGACCCCAGGGTTGGCCTTTTATTGGTCCGTTGGGAAGTCACGGAGTTAAAACATCCAACTTTCCTGGGATATTTATGATAGATGGGCTTACATAGTTGTGTAAACGTCCGGGACCTCAGAGGTCTCTTCTTCGTTCTGTGGAAAATATACCTCCTTCGTTGTCCCAATTAAACTTGAGAAATCATGGCGCGTTTTTTCCAAATGACCAAGAAAAAAAAAAAGTATTAAATTAAAAAAAAACCCTTTAATTTGTATGTTTCATATAGTTTTTTTATCTGTCTTTTTTTTCATTTTTATTAAAAAATATGCAATTTTTTTTCATAAAGTTCAGAACCCGGCACTTATTCATTCTGCGGGGAATTTGGCCCGTAGGCCGTCTGGCCCCTGTCTGCCGTTCTCCAGGACACGATGTCCGCGGTGACTCCATGGCCTAGTGTTCTAGGTTAAAGATGTACGTTATGTGGGGTCCGTTCCCCGAACTCGCGCACGTTCCTCTCTTTTGCTGCTTATTTCTTATTGTCTTAATTTGAGTAAAAAAAAAGACCACGCATGCATTACAATAAGATATGTATGGTGGTTTTTTTTTATTATTATTTATATAGATCGGGGGTTATGTGGCGGTACTGCGACGGCGCCGGCTGCCGAGTACACTGCCGTCGGCGGTGTCTCCCTGGGCGTGCCCGCGTCGTGTGCCGTTATCTCCAGGTCTCCGATACCACGGAGCTCTTCTGCAACGTGTAGATAAACGCGCGGCCCCCGGGGAGCCGAACGTGGAGCAGTTGCCATGGAAACCAGGAGAATTTATGAACGCGTCCCCGGGGAGGCCCCAATATAGGTTTTTTTTAAATATTTATTTTTTTTTAATTTTTTTTGGGCATAACTACATTTTTAATGAATTTCCGCTTAATTTTCTGTTTTTATCATAATTTCCTGTGCCTGTATAGACGTTTAAATTCTGGAATTTAAAAATAAAAATTTAGGGAACGTAAAGAGGGGGGAAAAAATTGCAAGCTTGTTTTTTTTTTTATTTTTTTTTTTTTCCCTTCTGTCCCAGCAGGAAGTAGAATAGAAAGTATTCTGTGAGCCTCTCCGCCGAGCCAAAATATGCCAGGAATGTGTGTCTTTCCAAAGTGAGGATTTTTTTCTAAGACTTAAATTTAAGTCAATACCGTATGTGAAACAACTCGGCCCTTGTGCACCTGGGAAGCGGCGGGAGAAAGCGGCTCCCCGTCTGACGCAGGCGGTTTATAAATGGTGTTTTTCATATGGGATTTTTTTTTTTTTTTCTCCTCAGTGCCACGTTTTCAAAACCGAGAGGGCCGATCTGCGGATGGGAAGGGAGGGGGAAAAAAAAAAGGGGGGGGGGTATTATTGACATATCAGCAGACCTCCAGCTTTCCATGAATGGCAGAAGTGAGAATAATATTTCCGTTCAGAAATATGTTGCTCAAAAAAGTTTCAAAGATCTAGATAACTTCCGGGTGATTGGCTGCTAGGATGCTGTATAATTTTATTTTTTTATTTTTTATTTTATTTTATTTTTTTTACATAAAAATGCTTAGATTTTTTTCCTTCATTTTTTTTTAAATTGCGCTTTTTGAATCAATTGTCATAATTTCAGCGCGTTTGTGTGCGTTTGTCTCTTGTGTTTAGAACCCGGTTCCTTGCACGCGTTTGACCTTCTGATTGGCTGCCGATATATATATATTTTGGAATATCTGTTGCTTGGTCGGTCGGTAACTTCGGGGAGATCAGAAGGAAGAGAACTTTTTATCTGTGTCCCAAATTAAACTGGCTGACGTTTTAAGGTTAAATCAGGGGTTATTTTTTATCGTTTGTACTGTAAATAGAGAAATGTATCCGTAGTTAAGGAAATAAAACAGCGAAGCTTTTTATTATTCAATAACGCTGTGAAAATGAACATCATGTGACACGTGACATATGACTTAAATGTTCCTGGCAAAAAGTGATTATTTCTGGGAAGGGTTTGGGCAACAACCAGGGCCGAATGGGCGATGGGGGGTCGGCCCTGGCACTTTAAGGCCAGCGGCTGCCTGATGGTGTTAGCGCGACCGGCTATGTTTTTATGCTCATGATGCCGGCGTATCCGCCCGCGTTTGCCCCGTGTGCTGGGAGGCCAGGTTTGTTAGCCGGTAAGTTACCGGCTGTTGCCCCGATGAGGGTTGTCTGTATACAGAATGCCCCAGGGGTCACCGATACAGGAGCATTTCTGCTTTCAACCACCCCAGGGACCTACAGAACACTAGAACTTCTTTGGTCCCCAGTCGGCCTACTCGCCAAGCATTGTATGAGTTGTAGCCGTCATCAGCTGGTTCTCTATAGATTGCCGGGAGGCTGGCTGGGTGGAATGGGAGTTATAATGCGTAGCAGCTTGGCGTCCAGAGTTGCCTGTCGTAGAAGTTGTAACTCGCTGCCCGTGGACTGTAGAGGGGAAACCATTTGGTGGTCTCCTCATCAACCGGTCCTGATGGTTCCCACGTACATCCTTCAGCATCCATCAGATAGGGGGGTCCGTGTATAGCGTAACCCCCTCGTTCTCTGGCTTCCGACGAGTCCTCTACTCTCGGAATATTTAATTTCTGGATGAAGAGAGGAATATTTTTGATACGCGATCTGTGGAGTGGCCCCGATAAGGACGCCGCGCCGAGGAATTTCATAGACAAGCGCCGCTTTGAATCCATGCCTGAAATGTGAGAGTCAGATAGGGGCCGAAAGGCAAGTCCCCGGGAATGTGTATCCCGTCCAAATATTTCACAAAGAAAACCCACGTTTATTTATCAGCTTTAAGAGACTAAGAGTCCTGTGTACCGGTATAGTGTATCTTTGTAAAGCACTTGCACCCCTGTGTTCATAAAAATATCCAGACGCTCTGGTTTGGGAAAAACTGTAAAAAAAAAGAAATAAATTAAAAAAGAAATAATAATAGTACAAAAAAAAAATAAAAATATATATACACTTTTTTTTTACTTAACTGAAAACCAAATCAGGCTGAAAAACTGTGTAAAAATGAGGATTGGTAATTCTGAGAATATTTCAAAATAAAGAGGTTAAAATTGTATAATTTAACAACCCTCCCTTCCTTTAAGATTTTCATAGTCCCCCCCCCCAATATTTCTATGTTCACCCTGCTTCACACCGTACATTCAGTGAGTGAACCTTGGGGACCCTGCCAGGTGGGTTCACAAATTTAACCCGGCGTAGCTTGAAGCTGGCCGTCGTGTAGAAACAATATGATTTATATAATCTGCAGAAAATACGCTTTACTAAGTAATTAAAAATAAACTTTTTTTTTCTTCTTATACTGTTTTTTTTTTTTTTTTTTTTTTTATTAATCTAGCTTTTATTTTTGGGGGCTTTCTATATAAATTAGATGGGCAATGCCAGCCAGACAGACCATGCCCTGAGCCCAGCAGAGCCCAGCTGTTGTCTGTGAATACACAAGCCGATTCCTTGTGGGGGGATGCATCCCACCTACAGAGATTTTCCGATGGGAAACGTGGAGGCATCCAAAGGCTCATTTACTGTGTAGGAGGAGAGGGCCGCGCATTCCCATGCTGAGTTCTTTAGTATTTCACCAGTTCGTATTTATTGAGATGTGTAACGGTCGTGTGGGTAATTAAAATGTATGCACATAGCAGGGGAGAATTTATTAGAATATTATTTAAAATAAATCTGCATTTTTTTTTCTACAAATATATAATAAATAGTACTGTGAAAAAGTTTTAGGCAGGTGAATGAATGAACAGAAAAAAATCTAAATCAAATCGGTATATATGTATAACCTTCAAAACAGCATCGGTTCTTCTAGGTAGACTCGCGCACAGTCAGGGATTTTGTAGGCATATGATTAGGTGTATGGCGCGGCTGTCATAATGGCTGTTTTCAGACAATGACTAATTCATTGCGGGCGCGCTGTATACGCTTTGGCCCTTGGTTCAGCGCACGGGTGAAGCCGCGATCCAGGTGCGGCAGGGTTGCCGGGATTTTTGGCAGGTGAATACGGAACGTTCTTTGATCTTCGTTTTTATAGAATGGAACATCGGCCAAGAATTCTTAAAAGGTAATCCCGAGACAAAGTAAAATATGGAACGGATCTAGGGTAAATGTGCTTGTTGGGATCCAAAGATCTATGTACTTAACCTTGCTGTGTTTTGGAGCCACCTGGCAAGGGTTGTAGTTGCCTATGGGTGGACCTTTTATAGTGCTTTTTATATTTCTATAGTAGCTAAACCCTCTTTAATGCTTCGAGTTCCTGTGCCGCGGGGGTCTCCTAGTAATTCCTTATGGAAATACCGTCCCTCATCCCAGTGATTCTTGTGTTATGAGTAACTCTTTTCCTATAAGACGTATGCCTGACCCTAAAAGCGGGTTGACTTATTTCTATTTATGTTATCCTTCTTGAGGATGTGTGCGAGACCCCCGGGGAGACCATGGCTTGTCTACATAATAATACTTTTTTTTTCTATGTTTTCTTTTTTTTTTTTGCAGGTCACAGCGAAAACTGCCTTTATCTTTATATTACCTCAATATAACAGCAGTATACAATCTCTCGGTAAGCGACAAATTCTCAGTGGGTGATACCCTGCCAATGAAAAAAAAATACTGTATTTAAAAAAAAAAAAAAAAAAAAAAAAACAATAGAAGGGTAAAACAGCATTTTCTCATTTACACTCACTCTTATGTGTCTCTCAGCCGCCCGCTTCCGTATCCCGTCTTCTTTCCTGCAGCTCCCCTTCTTCTCTTGCCTCTTCTTGTTCTTCAGTCTTCGTCCGCTTCTCTGTGAACCCAACCTCCCGCTTGCTTCTGCAAAAGGTTTGCACGCTACATACCCCCCGACCGGAGGACCGAGGAGGAGAGGCTGCCCCCCGTGACTCCGCTCCTTGGCGGAAGTTCTCCGATAGGACAGATTAATTCCGACAGATTTGTGGAGAAAGAGAAGCGTTCCGGATCCTCTTTCTCCACGGGGCAACCGAGCACTTTTGCAAAAGAGCGAAGTCACGGGGACAGCCCCCCCTCCCCGTCCCTAATAAAGATTTAACCTTGGAGGAGAAAAATGCGACCTATAATAAGGTCCTGATTACAGGTCACACTTTATTTTAAATTCAGATATTATTCAGATATTTTTAGATATTCAAGATGGCAAGCGGTTGGGTGACTCTATTTAGCTACGGTGCGTGACCTCAAAAAACAAACAAACAGTTTTATTATTTACTACTTTTTATCAAGTTCCCAACTAAAGGTAATTAAAATGATTCACAGAATAAAACCGATTCCTTGGCCCTTCTTCCCTATTTCTCTGGCCTTAATAAATGTAATGTTACGCATTTGTGGAAATTCCAGTAAATGTGGGGATTTTTTTTTTTTTATCTTCAAACTGAGAATTCATCAGCCCATTTACATATTGAGATATGATTGTTTTTTTAATTCAGTAAATATCTTGATTGTAAATAAACAGATAAGACAAGCCAGCTGGAAAGGGATTTAATATTCAGATTCCAATAAACACGTGGCGCTCTTGAACGTAAACACAGTTTTTCCCCATTTTTCTGTTCTGCTTTCAGACGGCGAGATTGTTTATTATCATTATGGCGTGAAGGATCTGGTCACCATTTTGTTCTATATTATCATTACCATAATTCTACACGCGGTGGTGCAGGAATACATCTTGGACGTAAGTTACTTCCTTTTTTGGGTCCTTCAAAAACTCCTTGTATATCTTGGGCGCGCTGTCCCAGACCTGACCCAGGGCAGAACCACCAGCTGCCCCCTTTGCCCGACCTTCCTTATTGCTCAGCCTGGGATGTCATCATATCCTTGTGCTTCGCCCTCTAAGGACGTGCAGCACAGGGAGAAGTCCTCCATAATGTTAGTGGTCCAGCTGGGGAGATCACTGATGTCCCTCTTGACCGGCCTGCTGGACAGTGATGCTACTCATTTTGGGGCAGTGAGGTCCTGGGGAAGGCAGCCCCAATTTCGCTAATCTAAGGGCTAGTCGGCCTACGCCAGAATATATTTTTGACCTAATATTAGGAACAAACGTGGTAACTTCTCAAGAGCTCAACCTTGGAGATAACTGGGTGGAATCTGGTCAAGTTGGCCTGTATTTGGCTAGAATTGGTAGACTTCCCACCAAGCTTGGCTGCTGACTGAAGTCATCATGTGTGTCCGGTGAAGTTGAATTACCAGTTTGGTGATAGTTAACACAATGGGGGATGAACTCGATCCAACTGCAGCCATTTGTCCCCAAAATGGACAAACATAGACGTCCCATTCCAAGTGCTGTAGAGTGTATTCTAAATGAGGAAATATGGCTCCATAGGTTGGCGCTTCCATATGTATGTTTGTGGTCTTGAATATTTAACCTCATGTTTTGTAGTCAACAGGAAATCTCGCCTAGAAAGACTTAATATTTGTATTTTTGTCCTTCTTTAGAAAATTAACAGACGTCTTCACCTTTCCAAAGTGAAGCAGAGTAGGTTTAATGAATCCGGCCAGTTGGCCGTCTTTCATCTAACATCCATGTTCTGGAGTCTTTACGTAGCCGGCTCGGTGAGTTCATCTTTGACCGTATCTATGATTTTATTTTGTGGAACGCGGGTCCATTGGGGTTCATTCACAAAATTCAAATCCTAGAAGCAGGCAGCTCCCGGCTGAGTTTCACCGTGCATCGTAATACACGGCTTAGTGAATAAACCCCAATGAACGCTATTATTGTACGTTATTTTTTCTATGTAATGATTAGTTTTAGCTTTTTAAGTGTTATTTTCATTGTGTTTATATCTTATTCCAGGAAGGCTATCTATCCAACCCAAAAACACTGTGGGAAAGTTATCCTCATGTTTACCTTCCGTAAGTGCTATTTTATGATTTGCCAAATTCACACATTTTGATGCAAGTGATCTATTGTCTTCGTTCTAATAAGAGCTATTTTTGGTTAAGTACAAAGTTTTTTTATATCATTTTTTTTTAAAAAAATTTTAAAATATATATATATATATATAATTTGTGCTATTGTCCTTGACTCTGTATGGGGAGAGAGTTCTTTTTACGCTTCCTAATTTCATCCACTTCCTGTTGCCATAAGGCACCACAGGAAGTGAAAGGCGCGCTGATAAAAAGGCTTCCCCCGTTTGAAAGTATCCCATGTAAAATATTCCGTACGATGAGATGTTTTAATATCCTCCGTGGATATTTAACATGCTTGCTGGAACGTTGGGTTGCGTTTAAATGTAATTTGCGTTCCTGCAGCTTCCAAGTGAAGTTCTTCTACCTGTGCCAGCTGGCGTATTGGCTGCACGCGCTGCCCGAACTCTACTTTCAGAAGGTGAAAAAGGTAAGGAATTTTTTATATTTATATTTTTTTTTTTAGGTTGTAAATGCGATCTCTGAATGGAACCTGAAAGAAATGATTACTATATTTAATATTAGGTCTGATCTGCCCCGTCTAGTCGCCCGTTTCTCCTGCTGTAAAGACTCAAACCTTAATCAGTCGTTGGTCTCGTCTTAGATTCAGGAGCCGTATGTCTATCCCATACATGTTTAATACCCTCACTGTATACCCTCTACCACTTCTGCTTGGAGGCTGTTCCACTTATCTACCACCCTCTCAGCAAAGTAGCCTTACTATAGACGAGGGGTAAATGTTTGCATATGCTGAGTGACCTTCCGGTAAGGACAGTATGGGCAGGCTTTATATAGACAGCCAGTGGTAGACGAGACCGCGTCGTGGTCAGTAATGAGAGCCTTTCTTTCCACTATGGTGACGCTTATGGTCGGAGGCGCAGTTGGCCGTTTCCGCTCAAACTGAATCTGAGGCTTTAAGCAGCAAAGAGATATCCGTTCACGTTTGTCGCGCATGCATCAAATCCAAACATTCCCTGTAACCACAGCCGTAAAACCAGAAAGGGTCCATTTATTTTTGGGGGGTGCCTCTGCTGGTATTCATCTTACATTCTTCTGCTCCATACACTAAACAATAAACAAACCCATCTCATGGTGTCTAACAATAAATATTTGTTAGAAGCCCACCAGATGTGTATATCATGGGGCCAGCTGTCTTAAATATTCATTCTTAGGATCTGCATGATTATTCCTCCCCATTAACCTACCTCTCCCCTGTTAAAGGGGAAGTCCTCTGTGCTGAGTACAGGAATATACCCTCCCTGTGCTGTATACAGTTGACAAAAATCTGTTTTTATCTCATTTTGTTCCAACTGATGCTTTCTGGCGATGCAAATGAAGTCCGTTCCTCTTTAGACTTTCATTAGTCAGAGAGTCCAACTGGGGGATTAAGACTGAGTCTGCACCTTTAAACTTAATACATTTTTTGTTTTCTTTATTTTTATGGCAGCCGAAGAGCCAAGTGTAGCCAGCAGGGGTTGAGGGGTTGAATAATATAAATTATTATAAATGGATAAAATCACTCTTTTTTTTTTTTTTTTTTCTCCCAGGAGGAAATCCCCCGCCAGTTGCAGTACATCATACTATACCTCCTTCATATAGCCGGAGCTTATCTGCTGAAGTAAGATAAACCTGGAAACATTTCCGTCATTACACATCATTTCTTAAACACGTTGACAAATTTTGGATGTTTTTATCCCCTCCCCCGCCCTCTTGTTCTGCACAGACAGGGGAGAGGTTAATGGGGGGGTCAATGGAACTAATATTACATAAATGAATAGTTTAGAACCATCCTGGGTTAATTTATAACCTCTCAGATCTCTGGTGGCTCCCGGCGCGCTTCGCTCTTGTGGCCGGGCGCTGAATCAAAGAGGGGGAGGGGAGGATTTAGCCGCACAGTAAAGGGGTTCTCATAATCCTCCATAATGGGGCACCTTGGACAGAGATCTATTTTGTACAGCGCTGCAGAATATGATGGCGCTATCTATAACTAACAAAATAAAATGTGGTCGTTGTAAACATTTGGCGAATCTGATTTGCCGCTTTTGTCGCCGCCTTGCAGTCTGACGCGCCTCGGCCTCATATTGCTGCTCTTACAGTCGGTGGCGGAGCTTCTGTTCCATATAGCACGCTTGTTTTACTTCACGGATGAAAATAACCAAAAGCTGTAAGTACTGTGTGTTTAAAGTGACTGTTTAGATTGTTAGCTCAATGGACAAGGTGTTTTCCATATATATATTGACCTGTTTTTTTTTTTTTTTTTTGTGTTTTTCCTCCCCAGTTTTAATGTGTGGGCTGTAGTCTTTGTGATCAGCCGCTTGTTCACCCTGACTCTGTCCGTTCTGACCGTTGGGTTCGGTCTGGCCCGAGCGGAGGTCCATACGTTTAACCCGGACAAAGGAAACTTCAACACACTTCTTTTCAGGTACGGGGAAAATGGGGGGCGGGTCCATTCGTCTTGTCACCATAGCAACCGACGGAACGTCTGTAATGCCTGGAACGTTCCATTGATAGTTTAGGTCAAAAGCCCATCTTTTAAACAGAATGCCTCATTGTAAGCACCCCCGTTGTCTGCGACTCTCCCAAACCCCACCGTTGGCCAGTTTCGGGGGTCTTATTCTGCGTCGTTTCCTTGCGTCCGTTAGGATGTTTGTCCTCCTGTTGATGTGCGTCTCGCAGACCTGGATGATGTGGCGCTTCATCCACTTCCAGCTGCGGCGTTGGAGGGAATGCTGTAAGGAACAGGCCGCCAAGAAGAGGACGGCTGTCGCCGTGACAGCAAAGCAGCAAGTCAAGGTCGTAAAGAGGGAGTCCGGTAAGAACATGGCCACGTCCTGCGGGACCCCCCAAGAAAGTTTTGGATAGAGGGGAAAGTCGTGTATTTCTGGGGGGGGGGGGCGGAGGTTAAACTCGCTCTGTATAAGTTTCTTTGGGCTTAAAGGAACCCGCGCACCATTTAAAACATTAGTATGGAGGTCGGAATAACAGAGGAGCACATGGAGCGCCCCGGCGCCCTCACAGATTCATACCTCCCATCTATCCCACGACGTGCAATAATCATCCACGGATACTGCACGCCGAAGAGCGATGTCATTTGCAGTGAGGGAGCAGTGAATATATGTGTGTGTGTGTGTATGTATGTGTGTGTGAATTAATATATGTGTGTGTGTGTGTGAATGAATGTTTGCGGGGAGCAGAATAGAATTTAGTAAGAAGATGAAAATGTAAAAGGCAGACAAGCAAGATCAAAAACAGGCAAAAAAGAGGGCAAAACAAAAATGGAACAGAAGGAAAAAAGACCAGGGGAGATAGGGAGAAAAAAGTTGCCCTTCCTCTATAATTGCTCCAGAGCCCAAAACTCCTTCATCTGGACCTGTCTATTATGCCGTGTATTCAGATAAGGAATTGTTTGTCTTCTACTAAAGAGATGTTATATTTTTTTCCAGGTTTTCACGAAAACGGGGTAGTAAAAGCAGAGAACGGATCCACTCCTCGACCGAAAAAAATAAAGTCTCCATAAGTGCCAAACGTTTTTGCAGCAGGGATCCCCCCCACCCCTCA
The DNA here is from genome assembly GCA_009364415.1 of Spea multiplicata. NCBI lineage: Eukaryota > Metazoa > Chordata > Amphibia > Anura > Pelobatidae > Spea > Spea multiplicata. The sequence goes on from VKOC01000060.1 coordinate 306,563, forward strand.
CACCACCCTTCGGGGAGGTTAGAGGTTTCTGGACTTTCATTGAGCTCCTGCTTTTTTTTTTTTTTTTTGCCAGCACTTTGCCTTGGTGATCTAGAATACAAGTGCCTTCTGGAATCCTCACTAGAAACTATTAGTAAGGTTCCTCAACAAAAACAAGGAAAAAACAAAAAAAAAAAGCACCTACCAAGTGCCCAACTTGCCGTTTTGAAACCAGTCCTGGTTCCATTCAGGCCTCGGAGATGTACATTCCCTTCACTATTGACTGTATTTCAGTATTTTTGTAGTTTTGGTTAAGATGTTTTCCAAAGCCAGCTGCACCGTCAGTCTATTCAAGGAGATCCTCACCTTCTTCTTATTCCATGCAACATGAAGACCAGAGACTAAGCAGATCACTTGGCCTTATCGGACTGTCTAACCCCGTGTCCTGTTGACTTCAACTTGGTCATCGACTAGAAGGGATCTATTCTTGGGGCGTTGGGTTTGGTCCAAGCCGCTCGTGCCGGTTGTATGTTATAAGTGTGCCTTAGGTTGTTTTTTTGGATTATGTATACATTGATATGTCTAGAGTTCCTACTGCTTGTCCCCTGACCTTTGAGGTTGGCACAAGCTTAAAAAAGAAAATTTAGATGGACCTCTTCAAAAGATTCCTACGGCGTTGGGACATACGATGGGGTATATTCTCCGTTAGTAGTGAGATTTTCGTACCGTAGACTGCCGGAGGAGGTGAACAAGGCTCAAAATACTTGACGTGCTTCACGGGCGGGTATCTCCATCAAACAATGTATTGATTAACGGTTCCTGTGGTAGGGGTGGACATGACCTTCAGATCTTCATCCAAGGGTCCATTCCCCGTTTAGAAGACAAGCAGGGAAAGACCGGTCATAAAATTAAATAAATAAAGCTCTTCCTGCATAATAATGTGAACACTGCCAATTATAATGTCTTTGTTTGGCCCGATGATCTGGTGGTGGTGGGGAAAAAGTTAGGAAAGGTTGAGTAATTTATGGCCTCCAAAAGACCTCTTGCCTATTTTTATTTGTAGAGTAGAGCCCAGCACCCCTCAGATTTTGTACCTGATTCAAGGTCGTGTCAATGATCATATTTAATGTCCATAGTTGGCCATATTGGCTCCCATCACATTGGCCTTCTTGGATGAAACATTTGAAATCGAGTAACGTCTGAAGCACCAGAACTTCACTCTGGATTCCGATTATTTTGAGGTTTGCTGTTTAACGCGTTTTTCGAGGATGATAACGTTAAAAAAAAAAAAAATAGAAACAAATATTGAGATTTTGGTAGAAAAGTACAGTGTCTTCCTCTGAGGGTTTACATTCAACCAGCAGCCTTGGGCTTGGAGCGTGGTGGACCTCGTGCCTTCTCAGTCCTGTAGTAACAGAATCTATGAAATCCAAATAAATTTGTGTTAATCTTGAATGTGGGAGGAGTCTGCATCCACGATCTGGACTATCTTGCGGTTTTCAGTAGCTTCTTTAAAAAGGAGCCGTTTATGACATTTTCGTTAAAAAAGAAGTTCTACAAAGACCATGGATGCAGTTTTCAAAATTGAGATTATTTGTATTCATCGCTTTGTACATTTTTCATGTGTTTTTGTCTGATTTCACAGCTCTTTTGGACAGTACTGAGGTTTTCGAATGGAAATGACGCTTTCTGTAGAATGCGATTTCACTTGATTGTTTCAATACAATGTGGTCAATTTTCTACTTTTAAAGGGCAAAAAGAGGCTTGGTGTTTGATTCGCGCATGATATCGCGGGTGGCTCTAGAATCGTGGCTGGGAGGTCTCATTCACATGGGATCGAAGGAGCGGGCAGAACCTGGATAGGGGCAGATATACCCCCCCACGCACTCACCCTTACCTCTCCAATTACGCGGTGCTACGGGTAGCCTGAGTATCGTATGTCGTAGCCCGAGTATCGTATGTCATACCCAAGGTGCAAACCTCTCATGTTTCCAAGTCGGATCTCGGCCGTAGAAGACAGTGAGGTTGTGCACACAGGGAATCTTTCATTTTCTGGACTATCACATGACGCTTAGAATACAGAAAAAGAAAATCATCGTAGTATATAGTGCTATATATAATATATAGAAAATCTTCTAGATTATAGACTATGTAGCCCCCATCTAAATACACTAACTAGAGCCTTACGTCGAGGCTCTCGATTATCAGGAGTAGTGACGGTGTTCCAACTCTAGAACCTGGTATCTGTGTCTTGGTATGGCCGCCTCCTGTAATGTGCGCTCGAAGTAACGGGGTCGGATGTATATGGGGCAGAAGCGTGAATGGTATGGCCAGTGTTAAAATAATACAGCAGACGCTTACGTTAAAAGCAGCCGCGGCGCAGTCCGGTGAAGATGCAGATACCGGGTTCTAGAGTTGGAACATCCTCACGATAGAGAGCCTAGATGTGAGGCTCTACTTTGGCGTGTGTTTATACAAAGGGGGTATATATATATATATATATATATATATATATATATATTTATATATATTACCATCTATAAGATACAATACTCCATATGTCTGATTTTCTTTTTCTGTATTCAAAGTGATAAATGAGGAAATTGAGAGAAACGGCCGATTTATATCACTTCTTCGCTTTATCATTGAATGCTGTTCTGGGTGTTTAAAGGATTCCCACCTCAGAGAAGAATTTTGCTGCACGCTATAAAGCGTTCTTATTAAAAGCGCCCACGTATTCACACCGAACCGCGACTTTGAGGAGTGATGCCAACATATTGCTTTTAGAAAAGGGGTAGTGGATCCCTGGAATAGCCTTTCGGCAGAAGGAATAGAGCAGTGTTTCATAACCTTTCGAAGGCAAGCATGAGAAGGAAAATGCACATTTAGGGTCTCTTATGTTGGGGTTTTAGTATCCAAAATAAAAAGTAATGATCTGGCAATGGAGGAAAAGCGAGTCACATGACGCTGATGAATATATTCTTCTATCATGCCTGGAGTGGGAATGCTTTTTATTTTTTCCATACTATTATACAGGAAATACCCGGATTATTACCAGGTCTCTTCCCTGCGTTTATTCATATGTATAGCACCATCATAATCTGCGGCGAAGTACAATGGAATACAGCCAGCAAGGTTAACCCCTTAAAGACCAGGCTGTGTTTTACCTTTTGTACCCTTTGGGATCGAGGCTGTTTTAACACTTTTGCGCTGCTCGTGTTTAGATGTCATTTTCTCCTCACTCATTTACTACCCACACAAGTTATATGTTATTTTTTTCAGGACAAGAAGGGCTTTCTTCAGATACTATTTTTTTTTGATCGTATTATCTAATTTTCTATGGGAAAAAAAACCAAACCACATTTTCTGACTTAATATTTTACTCATCCAAAAAGTCTAATGAAAAAAACTGCTGAATAGATTCTACTATTTGTCTGAGTTTAGAAATGCCCAATGTTTTTATGTTTTTTTTTGCTTTTTTCTGCAAGTTATTGGGCAATAAATACAAGTAGCGTTTTGCTATTTTAAAAACATTTTTTTCCAAAGCTGGTCATTCTGCCCCATGTGCTATTTTCGGGTATCTTTGAAGCCGGCCAATGCAATTTACCCCATCAAACCATATATTTTTGAAAACTAGACAACTCAAGGTATTTCAAATGCTAATTTAACCCTTTCCACGCACTAATTCTACTACCACCCTTTGTCAAACTTTGTGGTAGTCATTTATTTTGTGTTATTTTATCACTAAAATTGCCTTTCGGGTATGCATTTACAGCTCCTGGTATACGTCGCTTTCCCAACAACCCCCCAATGTGTGTTCAGCAACATCTCTCGAGTGCACTGATTTGGGAGGTAAAATGCCACATTTAGGAAGCGCGCATTTTCAAACTGCAAGTGTAGCCAGAGTTCTCTAGAGGGTCTGGAGACCCTCTGGCAAACTTTTCCAACTCTGTTATATTTTTTAAAGGACGCGCCGCCATCTTGCGAGTGGCAAAATCCTGGTGCCTGACCCCTCAATGGGCGTTAAGATTGTGATAATAGCTTTACAGAGGTAAACAAGCTCTACAGCTAGAGGCTCGTGTGCAGGAAGTGAGGTACAACTTCCTGTTTGCATTCTAATGCAGTCTGCCCAGTGGCATCATGGGAAATTTGCGTGAATGCCGTGGGTTTTGGTTGGTTTGTAGCTAGAGACCTGAAAAAATCTAAATGTGAGTAATGTAAGAAACTTATTAAATAGAGATTGTGGATCCATCTAATGTTTTACCCCAGAGGCGAAAGTTCAGCGTAACCGGTGATACCAAGTGGGCTTCTTCTTGTTAATGATGAGTTTCATTTTAATAGACGGACAGAGAATTAAGAAGAAAAATAAGACTTTCTACCCGCACAGGCGATGTGGTTTGAGGAAGATGTTTATGGTGGTTCTCTGCAAAATAAATATCATCAGTATGTTGAGTTTATACATTAGAGACAGAATCTGATCAGAGCGAATGTACGCTTGGTGTTACGGCTCGGGTGTATGAGCGATTGGGTCCTCTTGAAGGCCTTGGGGATGTTGGTGGTTGTGACGTTTTCAGATGACCCGGTGATCAACTGGAAAGAAAACAAAACATTAATTTGATGACTTAACATTCCGTGTGACCTTTTTGTCTTCTGCTGCTCCACGATGAGGTGTCTCCTCCAAAGCGTTCTTGGCCAAACTGAAGCCAATGCCTGGAATTTACTTTACGGAGAGGGTGAAACAGCCTCCCAGCAGAAGTGGTAGATGCTAACAGAGTGTGAGGTTATTAAACATGCATGGGATAGACATACAGCTCCTGAATCTAAGACAAGAACAGCGGCTGATTAAGGTTTGAGTCTTTACAGCAGGAGAAACGGGCGACTAGATGGGGGCCGAATGGGGCCGATCTGCCGGCAGATTCTACTATGTGTTTCTAATGATAAAAAGCTACGTGTTGCCTGACGCCACTAGAGGGAGCCATAACCGCCACATCATGCATTTATTGACACTTTGTCTCATATAACTCACAGCAGAAGTTCAATGCGATCAAAATACCACATTTTCCCCCCCTCAAACAAAGTCAATAGCCAATCACACTGCTTCGCTGTTAACCCTTTCACTATCAATTCTAGCTCGCTATGAAATGACTTCAAATAAAGGACATATTATTTTCTAGGTCGAGGAGATTGGATTTCCTGACCCGTGCTGTTGCCAGTCCCGTTATTATATAATCGCCGTATTCTGACAGGTAGTCATGAATATATATATATATATATATATATGTTTGAGTTTTAACCCTTTATTACCTCTGAAATGTAGGTGTCGCTGCCTCGGGGTGCAAATGCTTCTCCAATGAGATGATCACTCCGGATGGATATATATCGGCGTGCGCCTTCATGTATTTTAAAACATATTCATCGGCATCCGTGATAACAAATCTGTGTTTAAAAACTGGAAGAACGCAGAGATAAAATACCATCAGCAAAATGAATGGAAACGCAAACAATATTACCTGTTCTAAAAGGGGATATGCCCCATGCACGTTTAAATTCCCTCACTGTATTAGCCTCTACCACTTCTGCTGGGAGGCTGTCCCACTTATCTACCATCCCAGTAAAGTAAAACTTCCTTCCATTCTGTCTAAGCCCCTGACCCTCTAGTTTTAGATTATGGCCTCTTTTTCCTCCTTGGAAATAAACTTCCCTCCTGTACTTTGTTAAATCCCTTCTAATCCACGGGGCACACGGGGTGCCTAGGCGTCCCGGTGCCCAGGGTGGATGGAGATGGAGCATTCTGACTACCGCCCCTATTGGGCTCACCTTCAACGACACCTCCAATGGCAAAATCTGCCGGCCCGTAGTAGCTGGGGCTGTCGATGGTAGATCCTGGTTTGGGAACCCTGGATTTCTCTAAGAATTTCCCGCCGATGATGCCAAAGTTCCGAATCTGTGGCTCAAAGATGCTGATCGTATCATCTGACAGGTAGTAGGAAAGGATGAACCGGCGTCCCTTGTCTTCGGGGTTCATGGACTCCTATAAGAACAGAAGGTCCAGATCTGCTTAAACATGAGAGAGGGCTCCTAACTGGCATCATTGTATGTGTAACATCGCTAATGGTCTTATTAACCCCTGAAGTGACTTTGGGGCAGCCTGGCACGGGGGCTTCGTGGCTGCCGCCATGACAGAGTAAAGCATTCCTGCCGATTCCACTAAATCTTACACCCTAAACCACGTTATACAACAAGACCGGAAGCAGGGCGATTTAAACCGATGAAAATGAACCCAAACTGAAGAAGCTGTGATAAAGTGGAAGAATTTGCCTGCAGGTAGACCTCTTCTTCTCGGGAGGCCACGACAGACGTGATGGTGGCACCGGGAGCTATTTCACTCTGCCTTTGGGGCCGGTTATAATCACAGCAAAGCCTTACCAAAGCCAGGGCGTAACGCACCACTTTATGATCGTTCTCTAACATCTTAATGACGTCTTTCTTAGGAGGTTTGGGGACCAGAGAGAGGCAGTTCTGGAGAGAGTCTTCCAGCAATCCAAATCCATTGTACGGAGGAATTTCCTGGTAGGAGAAAGAAAGTAATATACGGTTTCAATAAAAGAGACGGCAACCCGACAGTACAAGCGGGGGCATAACTAGAAACCACAGCCCCCCCCAGACAGAAACCAACAGTGCCGACTTTGCCCCCAGACAGCTTTCTGAGCCACCTTATTCCCCAAATAGCTTCTCCGTGCCATCTTATTCCCCAAATAGCTTCTCCGTGCCATCTTAGGCCCCAAACAGCCTTCTTTGCCCCCAAAAAGCTTGCCCCTGTCTCTCTCCCTTCATGCAGACTGATCCAGCGTGCAGGAAATGGATGTGATGTCACTTCCTGCATGCTGGATCAGACGGCGTGCATGGAGAGAATGTGGGAGATCTCTACACTCTCCGTGCCGCTAACTGCAGGGGTTACCCACGGCTCGCTGCTTTTAAAGGGGCAGCAGCAGGGGTTTCCTGGGCCCTCTGCGTCTTCTGCGACCATGATTCTTACGGCCCTGGCTGCAAAGAACACAGCACAGAAACATAGAGCGTGCCGGCAGATAAGAACCATTCAGCCCGTCTGGTCTGCCCGCGCACCTTAGCAACTTCTTCCTCTGCTTTCTTTTTCACATCGACAGCCTTGAAATCGGAGACCCCCAGTTTCTGACGATAGAACTCCTTTGTGTAGCCGTCGCAGTCGTAAAGGAAAAAGGTGCGTCCGAGGATGGAGACGTGGGCTCCGACGGCGAAATCTTGGGGTGAGTACCACTCGGTGACCTCCTGGTCGGATACCTCGAGCACGGTGCGCGGGAAAGTGTCTGCGGATACAACGTTTCCTCATTCATGAAACCATACGCCGCGAAACGGAGCAATTCAAGGCGGCGAGCTTTATTACCGCATTTGCTCGATTATAAGACAAGGTTTTTTCCAGAGCTCGTCTTATAATCAGACCTCAAATATAATATCTTGGTCGCGTTCCCTGCACGTCTGAATTTGGTAATTACTTACGTGCTTTTATTACAGAGTCAATCATTCCAAGGCGCCATATTTACGCAAAAACAACCAGCATCAGTCAACAGCAAAAACACATTGTATAATGTCTGAAGAAGAGACCTCTAGGGTCTGAAAAGTTTATGTCCTCAAGATTGTAAGCGTGCGAGCCGGGCTCTCTCCACCTATTGTATCGGTTTGTCTTAGTCTGTTAATTTCTAGTCTAGTAAAAAACGCTACGTAAATTGTTATATAAATAAAAGATAATAATAATAATTGATAATAGGATAATCTCTGGTCATCACCGGGCCTTTTATGACCTCTGTTCACCATCTTCCCTGTAGATCTCACCACCCTTTTCCGTGCTATCATATAATCCATGCGCATTCTTTACACTGAGTGCCTATGAATTATCATAGCTGCCAACAGTCCCATAGACTGGCAAAAGAGAGGAGGAATACCCAGTGCCACGATGAGCCAACAGAATGTGGATGGAACGCAAAGTCACGTCATTGTCCAAAAATCTTGGCCAGATCCGCATTAAACTACATATATATTTATATTTATATATTTCTATATAGTGACATAGAGGGCCTCTCACCGCTCAGGTTCTTCAGGGATTTGGGCAGGCGCTGCCTCTTCATCAGCACCGGGAAGGGGTCTCTCCCGTCATTGCGCTCGTGCACCTCGCGAATCTCCACCGTGTCATCCACCAGGTAATAGTGTATGATGACCGAACGCGCGTCGCCGAACATACTGTCAGAGTCATCCCACAGAGCGAAAAAACGCAGAACCTGCGAAGGTGACCGGATAAGATTATTAATACAGAAAACCCGCAGATCGGCCCCATCCGGCCCCCGTCTAGTCTGCTCGTTTCTCCTGCCGTAAAGATTCAAACCTTAATCAGTCGTCGGTCTTGTCGGTAGGGGCTAACTGTAGTAGCCCCTACCACTTCTGCTGGGAGACACTTATCTACCACCCTCTCAGTAAAGTAAAATATTGGAACACTACTATTTTTATCATTAGCACTGTGGTATTAGTGCAGGGGTTTTATGGTAACTCCAAAGGCTGATCATCATACAGCTGTACTGGATGCCTCTCATGGGGGGTCTGCTGGGGCATCCAGAGTTACAAGCCATTTAAGCAGCATACGGACCACAAAGACAGGGCGTGGGGCTAGTATCTGCCAAATCTACTCTGGGCTGTTATATGACTGGGGTTGTTTGGCTGGATTTGCCCCTGGTTGGAAACTGTCAGTCCTCCCATGGATGCTGTTACGTGGCAGAAAGCGGACACCAGAGAGGGATGACACTGAACACAGCAATGAGCTGACACTCCATAGAATTTCATTAGTCAGAGTATCCGCTTGGGTTACTAACACCGAGCCATTCTATCCTTTACCACAGGCAATATGATAAGGAGTCAGTAGAAAGCATTATTTCTGGGGGCAGAAACTAGAACTGTTTGAGAAAAAGGAAAAGCATGGACTTTGTACTTTTACCTTCTTGTCCATGGTCAGGAACTGCTTGAGTTTATCGAAGTCAGACGGGGTGGTGAAGGTGCGATCCGGCTCCCTGCGGAGAGACGTGAAGGCGTCCGTAGGGATTTCCTCAGGTGAGTTTAACTCGATGCCCTGACTCTCCAGGAAATCCTGTTTGTGGAGAAACGAAAAGGTGAGAATTCCGCCCCCACAGTGAAGACCCCCCAGCATTTTGAGGGCACTTGGGATTCTATTGGGGCTGCAGATCCAGGCGGTCTCACCTGCGTGAATCTGTCGCAGCTCACAAGCCGGAAGGTCCTGCCGTACAAGGTGACGTTGATGGCCACGTTGAGGTCCTTCCAGTGGTAATGATCTCCAAAGTCGTTCTTCGGGTGTCTCTGACGCTTGATGAACGTGCCCTGGGGTATCCCCGAATTCTCCACCGGAGGCTCCACGACCGACATGCTGTCGTCTTCCAGGTAATAGTACAGAGACACTTTACGGACTCTGCAGCGTTCGTCTTGGGAGATGGGGACTGTCTCTTGGAAGTAGGCTTCAAATTTTAACACCTGAAACATGAATAGTGAGGCCATCCCCTGGATGTAATGCATATAATGATTCAGGAGCCATAGGCATGCTTAAATCCCCTCATTTATTAACCTCTACCACTTCTGCTGGGAGGCTGTTCCACTTATCTACCACTCTCTCATTAAAGTAAAACTTTAGTGACACTATAGTTTTAGATTCTGGCCTCTTCTCCTAACCTCTCTCCTCCTGAAGTACTCTGTTGAATGCCTTGATGTATTGAGATGTTTCTATCACTTTATTGGATTTTATTACCTTTTTGTCAAAAGCCACGTGAGCCGGGACGAAGCTGGACGGCGGGGCTTGCTTGGCTTGGCCGTAGGTCAGGGTGGGCCTCTTGTTGGCCAGCTCGTCGAGGTCGGCCTGTGACAGCTGGTTGACGTGGATCGGATCTCCGCCGATGCCTACGGTCGGGAGCAGAGGGCGGCTGTATCCGTTCTTGTACGTCAGAGTCTGCGAGCGATGGTAAGCCGTTTTCTGGAGAACAAACAGAAATAGAAGTACCGACCGCAAACAATTATGACCCCATTAACTTTGGGGTCACTCAGCTGTTTTTATGGAAAAAGGGCTTTTCTAACGATCAATTAGCCTTTTAAACTTAAACTTGGATCAGCGAAAACAACGTGCTATTGGAAGACAGGAGTGATAAAGGGCCATTGGAGCCCAGGAGTGATGGGAGTGATAAAGGAGTGATGGGAGTGATAAAGGGCCATTGGAGCCCAGGAGTGATGGGAGTGATAAAGGGCCATTGGAGCCCAGGAGTGATGGGAGTGATAAAGTTCTAATGTTTGAACAGATTATGATCAAGATGTACGCTTTTGTTTGAATTTAAGTCTAAATATACACAGGTAGAGTATTTGCCCCGGGCAAAGCTCTGTTTTTTTTAAGAAGCAGATATTTATATATTTAATGCTTTGTAAGTAACGGGAATCTCTGCTAGGCTGTATAAATACGATAAATAGAAGTAATATAAATGACTTAACGAACCAATGAATTAAATGGCATTAAACAAGTGGCACTGCGGACTGCACTGGCAGTGAAAGGGTTAGGGGAGGGGGGCACTTTGGGCACTTACCGTGGGGTCCCTGTATGTGTTCCCGGGCAGGAAGGGCAGTCCATGGACAGGCTGGGAATTCATCTCGGAGATATTCGGTGGGTGACCAAATCCCTCTCCCTTCTGCTCAGTCTCTGGTGACCACCGACTGTCTCTCTGTCTCAGGCCCCTGCTCGCTGTCTCTCACACTCTCCTGGGGTCTCAGGCCCCTGCTCGCTGTCTCTCACACTCTCCGGGGGTCTCAGGCCCCTGCTCGCTGTCTCTCACACTCTCCTGGTCTCAGGCCACCTGCTCGCTGATCTCACACACTCTCCCGGGGTTCAGCTCCTGCTGCGCTGTCTCTCGACAGCTCTCCGGGGTCTCAGGCCCCGTGCTCGCTGTCTCTCACACTCTCTGGGGTTCAGCCCCTGCTCGCTGTCTGCTCACGACTGTCCAGGGGGGTCTCAGGCCTGCTACGCTGTCTCTCACGACTGCGCCTCGGGGCGTCTCAAGCCCTGCTCTGTCCCTTCACACTCTCCGGGTTCAAGGCCCTGCTCGGCCTGTCTCTCCACTCTCCTGGGGTCTCAGGCCTGCTGATGTCTCTCAGCACTCTCCGGGGGTCATCAGCGCCCTGCTCGCTTGGTCTTCGTCACAGCTCTCGCTGGGGTCTCAAGGCCCTGCTCGCTGTGCTCTCACACTCTCCGGGGGTCTGCAGGCCGCCTGCTTCGCTGTCTCTCACATGCTCCTGGGGTTCTCAGGCCATGCTTTTCGCTGTCTCTCACACTCTCCTGGGGTCTTCAGGCCCCTGCCTCGCTGTCTCTACACACTTTTCTCCTCTCGGTGTCTCAGGCCCTGCTCGCTGTCTCTCACACTTTCTCGGGGTCTCAGGCCCCTGCTCTCAGTGTTTCAGTCTCTCAGGCCCCTCCACTCGCTGTCTCCGTCGAGCGTTTCCCGTTTCCAAGCAACGCGCAGAGCACGTTTCCGGTTTCTATGGATGCAGTAAACAGTGAGCCGGTCCCGCCCCCTTAGCGCCGGGACTGTTACAGCTGACAGGGGCTCTGTTCATGTCCCATTATTATTATATTATATGTTATTATATCATTATATTATTTTCCTATATTATATTATATTATTATATATTATTATATTTTATATTAGATATATATTATATAATATTAGAGGAGGAAGCATTTATACTCCATGTGACACACACAGATCTACACACTGAAACTATATATATATATATATACATACCTCTCACGAATCTCTCTTTTTGCCCCAAATTACCCTGTCTATTTTTCCTCCCCCTGATCCCCCTCTTTTCTAGAATGCTTGCTGGGTATGAGGGTATCGCAGGGTTCTACTGCCCTAAAAGCCCCGATAATGTGTATAGGAACCGCAGGGCATGGCTTTATAAATGGGTGCTTTTTGAGAGCTGAGCGTTACTTTATTTTTTTTATCTAAATGCGTCGCAATCCTCTCTATACGTTTAGTCGGTTTTTCTGCCGCCAGCTTGTTTGTGTGGGGGAGATGCGTTGGAGCAGATGCCGCGTGTCTGCATGCGCAAGATTTGCACGGGGTTTACCGGGACGCATAGTGGTTTGGCACCCCTATTGATTTCAATATGATTGCTTGTGATTGGCCCAAACCTCTGGGAAAGATGGTGGGGGTCATTATGCTGCAGCGCCATAAATAGCGGAAAAGGGTCTCGGTAAAGCCTGCCCCCCTAGCCTCACGCCAACACTCAGAAGAGATAATGGATTATTGTGTTTCTATATACATTATCGGGGCTTTTAGGGCTGTAGAACCCTGCGATCCCCTCATACCCAGCAAACATTCTGAGCCCCGAGAAAAGAGGGGCATTAAAATTCGAAAGGGGGACTGTCACTCCCAAACAGGGACATTTGGGAGGTATGTATGCCGGAAAGCACTAATAGCTGATATATTGTGTGTTCATGTGGTGACTTAAAACCATATCTTGAAAACGATCAGGGTTTGACCCCAGGTCTCAGGGTCACTGGGCAGATTGTCGGGGTCACGCAGTCTGAATTAATAATATCTGGGAATCCCAAATTGGTGCTTTTTTTTTTTCTCATTGCTATATCACAGCTAAAATCCCTGCTTGAACATAGGTGACTAATTCAGAGCACCTCTAACCTACCCTCGTTTTGGTCTTTTCGAGGGCGGCTCATCATTCGGTCGCCACCGTACTCTTATTAAAGGGTTAATATTTGAAGCGTGTCGGGCTGTGATGTCAATGGTCCGTCTTCTTGCGCACAGCTGTGCTGTAATATAACCCTGCGCCGATATTGCAGTTTGCGGATCTGCCACTAGATGGGGCCAGCGCAGCTTTAACCCCTCTGCCGCCGAACCCACACAGAGCCGGTTCTATGGCGCCCCCTCTACCCAACAATGACCCCAGACCATCATTCTATGAGAGGGCACCAATGGATGGGGTCACCAGTTGGCTTTAAACCTTTATCATGCAGGGAAGCCTTGTTTTTCTTTGCCAGGTTACCACTGAAGGCCGTCTCCTCCAGCGTGGAATAAGCCCCTGTACTCTAGAGTGATCCTAAACTTAAAATATGCATGGGGCAGGTACTGGTACTGGTCCAAGAGAAGATAGAATCTTTAGTTGAAGTTTCGAGCTTTTGAGACCTCAGAAGTCTCTTCCTTTTCCTCCAATAACTAAAGAATGCTTGCACTGAAATGCGGAGGCTAATCTATCTGATTTTAGTCATTTTAGGGTTATTATACTTATCCCCCCCAAAACCCTGGATTTTTTTTACAATGTCCTCTGTGTCCCAAAGTCATAGATAACATCAACCTGCGTGATATCAATACAAGGGAGACTACTGAGAATCCATTCACTTTTATTTGGGTTCCACACCTTTGATAAGTACGGCTGTTGGAATAATCCATCATTCTATCTGTTACCAGGGGAGGGCTGGCAATGTGAGACAGGATGGGGGCAAATGCCACCTAGGCTTTGGGCTACTACCCCATGCGTAGTCTTGTCTTTTTGTGGGGTGTGTGTTTTGCAGTTCCATAAGCCTCCACCAGTGTGTCTAGCCCTAAAGGAACATTAAACAATGTTTACACCCTGACTGGAACCTTTCTGGGCTTCATTGGTTTTTCTCAGCAGTTGCCTGCCTTCCCCTGCATATTATATCACTACAAGTCCAATAACGTAATCAAGCTGACTCTGTGATTCCCAAACTGAGCCGGACTGGATGACCACAAGCTACGTGGTGGCGTGAGGTCCATGACCATGTTACCATTCCATAGTTTAGAGGGGTAGGTGCTTATACAGACCTGCTAAAGCATTAATTAATGTTATTTTTTTAAGGCAAATAAGTGGTTATAAGGTAAACTTTAAGAATCAAGTATAGAACAAATGTTTACTGAATGCCCTTGTTGAGCAAGATCAAGGCGTGGGTTAGTTCCTGGGTCAACTTGACCTGGTCTTCAGATGAGGCTGTCTCGGTTAAGATAATAAATATATGAATATCACAGACATAATAAACAGTACCAGAAGACAAGCATTTCGTCTACATAAGTACAAAAGTCTCTGTTTTTGTTGAAATAAGATATGAGTCTAAATCCGGAACTGTCTGATGCTGGTGTCCAGGGCCCTGTCCCGTGGTGTTAGATGCTCCAAACTTCTGAATGATGAACCTACCGGGTACAGAAACCTATCACAATGTACATTCTGGAACTAGTTGGTCTACCTACTTCTACAACCAATTTCCACTAACCATTGACACAGGAACCTACACAGTGCAACGTCATGGAGATGTCCTCCTAGAGAGGTCCCTTCTGAAAGCCTGGTCTCATAGCATCCACGGCTTATCTCTCAGTGCAACCTGGATGCCTCAACCAGCTTTGACCCAGTCATTTCATACATCTTGCGGAAAGATTGGCCAACGATACAAACATTCTAAAATTCTATTTTAAAACAGAAACATTCGAAATTGGCAAAACACGATTATATATGTGCCAGCACCGGTATGATTAAAATGTCAAGGTCCTTCATTTAGTTGGCCCATAAATAGAACATTTTAGGGATATCATTGGGGGAATCTTCTCAAAACCTTCATGAGTCATCTGAAAGCAGGACCAAAGGAGGAGAAGTTTGAAGCTTGTTTTTTTTTCTTTTAGTTTTGTTGATTTCTGATAATTTCTAGCTTCCGTCAGCAGTGCAGGGGCAACTTCATGAGGAGGTCCACCCCAGTGTCCCCATTAATATCAACGGGAGAGCATTGCATGCACACACACATGGGGGCTCTCATTGGACCCTCCCGAGACCACTCGCTGAAGCTGACTGGTAGCGAGAAGAGATATGTTTGGTTGAACACATCTCCTCCAAGCCGAAGAGCTGGGGTAAAGAAAGGGGCAAATGGGGATTCTGCAGAAGCCCTCAGTGCATTTGCAAGGGGTCATTGCCTGAGTCATTCATCTGTAGACATCATTTTCTAAGGTTCTAAGGCGGAATTACGCTAAACCGTGATCGTTCTACAGCTTCAGGCCGTGATACGGCCAAACACTGCTTGGTTTGAGGAAAGGCTCCCTAACAAAGGATAATGCTAAAAATTCAGAGTAAGTAAAATGCGTTTTGGTCAATCAAGAGCCCAGTTCCAAAAATCAAACCAAATTTAGTCCTATTAATACACAGTATTTCACGTTACTATATGTTTTCGTCAGAATGTTAAATTATTAATATATTTAAAAAAAAATATGCACCGGTTTTACGCGTCTTTTTCTGCCAGCTGCTTTTTGATCTTCCGTTGTAGATAAACAGCGGACATCGTACTGCTTAATATAAGCCCGAAGAAGGAGATGGCAAACATGTGGGTATATTCCGAGCTGTATCTCTTTGTGAAGGTATCTCGTCTGGCTTTGTAGTCAACGAGAACTCCTTCCAGCTGCGACAAGGTGCACATACCCAAGAACAAATGGAATATCTGGTGGCCGTGCCCTACAATGTCGCAGGAACCCGGGAAATATTTCTCCGGGACGGGACACGAGAAAAAATACGCTCCGATGACGAAGAAGACGATTTGTAGACAGTGGAACCAAAAAGCTTTGTCCATGCAACTGTCCATGTGGCAAGTCACTATCCGGTGAATGACCGGACTTATGTCTAAGACGTATGCTAGACCAGCCGGGATGACCTGACATAGTTTTCTCATGATTGGGTAGGGTCGTCTGTACCGGTATTTTGCATAGCAGCACCCGACACAAGAGGACCACCCCAAGAATGCAGCTCCTGGTAGGAAGAAGGGCCACGCTACGTTGTACCATTCTTGGTTGGAACTGTAGTAATAATGGGCCAGCGCGCTTCCGTACTGGTATGTGCAGACTCCGACATAGTCCATGAAGTAGAATGTATAATGAGCCAGCTCAGACTTGGACTGCAGCAAATGGGCAAGGATGCTGCACGTGAGATAGGTCAACGAGGACAACACGTAAATAACCAAAGGAAGGGAAAAGGTCTCCAGGGAAAACTCTCCGGACTCTGCAAAAGCTCGGAACCTGAGAAGAACGGCCAAGGCCACCACGAGGTGCGTCCAGACATTGACCGACTCGTTGTGCTTCTGGAAAAGGCTGAGAAAGTAATACTTCCAGTTTTGCTCCGTTGGCCGGTAACCTGTTTGGATGTAGGGCTCTCTGAAAAGACGGGGAACCTCTGCGTCCTTGACAGTCGAAGGCATCTTTGGCAGGCCACCTTCCAGAAGCTTGGGTAGACGGCGCAACTGCTGCGCGCTCACGGACAACGTGCTGAGGCATTCCAGAATCGTGGTGGTCATAGCTGGAGAGACGTCTGAGGAGATACCTCGGAAAATATGCTCCTGACCTACAGTTAAGAAAATAACGTAAGAACAGAAGAGCAAAACGTCCTGAGGAGGACACCACAATAACGAAGAGAATCATTAGTGAGGGAGCGATAGACGTCCCCTCGTGGGTTAATCCAATCATACTGTTCGGCTAATACAAAGTATCTGCTTACAAAACAAGACAAATGTAGGCCGGTAAAATCATTAACTTCGGAATTACCTGCTGCGTCTTTCTGCCGTCCCTATACATTAAACTGGCTATTAATCAACAATCCGATGATTAAAAGAAGAAAAGGCGCCCCTCTGCGTATTGCTTTAACCACTCGAAACCACATCAGTTCCGCCTCATTCTGAACCAGCCACACATTCTATTTTTTCTTCAATTCTTTTACGTATCTTTGAACATTTGTTAAAAAAAAAAATTATCATTTTTTATTGAGTAAAAATGGGGGGGGGTGAAATTCTTGCTTGGTATGCATTCTGTCTTTTATAAGGCACTGGTCTTCTAAATAACGTATTCATTATTGATAAAGGGTGGAGTCTACGTTTACATATCTTTGGTATATATTGACGTACTCATTCAGATCGACACCAGGTAGTACACTAACAGCTCTCCGTCCAGTGGTGGTGGTACATTGAACCGGTACATTGGTTTGTGCTGATTCCATGCTTTGTATTCTTATAGTATGTAATACAGAGAGACATAGATAAGACCCATTCGTCCCATACAATCTGTCCATACGCTGTTAACTTCTACCACCTCTGCTGGGTGGCTGTTCTTCATACGGATCAGCCTTTGTAAAACTAGAGCAGGAAATGCATGATCTTGAACTTGGACACGCTGGATAAACAGACCTTGTTTCTAGTTACACCCCTGGGCGACACCGTGCTGGGGCACATCGCCCAATATCCAGGCAGTTAGGGCAGTGGCCGCAGAGGGCGTGGCATTGGCCCGGGTCAGGCCCTAGGGCAGCTCTGAATATATATTGCTGACCTTTGCTGTTAGCTGTGGCCACCACAGACCTAAAATCTCTGCTAACGGTTTGTGCCAGAGGTGTGGAGGCTCCAAATCTGTGCCGATTCCCCCATCACACTTTCTGAGGGGCCCTTAACACCAGTGGGGCCCCTAAGCAGCTGCTTAATCTCTATACATATGACCAGAAATATTTGGGCCACACTGGGGCAGAGAGGTCCCAAGTCTCCTGAAAGTCCCCCCCCTCCATGTTTCCCCTGGTCAGCGGAGTGGATACCGGGGAGAAGCGGAAGAAGAAAGAGGCGAGAGAAGAAGCGGGGCCGGGACCGGGCACAGCGACAGAGAGGGTGACAGAGCGTGAGAGAGTAAGAGTGAGTGAATGTGTGAGAGAGAGTGTAAGAGTGAGTGAGTGTGTGAGAGAAAGCAAGTGAAAGAGTGTGAGTAAGAGTGAGTGAGTGAGTGAGTGAGTAAGAGTGGGTATTTTTACATTTTAAAATGGGGGGGGCAAATATATCATCCGCTCCGGGTGCCAAATACTCTAGGTACCCCCTGTTATCTGGATAGCGGCCCCCCTAAAGGCGCGGTTCCTCCTAATGCACTTTTGTAACTAAGGGCAGCATTAGATACGCGGCTCCCATTTCAACCCCCCCAACAACTATTCTTTAATGGTGTGACCTAAAGGCAGGCACTGATAGGCTGTTGCCATAGAAACAGAAAAAAGCTTGTTAGAAGTTCCCGTGCTGTATGCGATGAAAACCTTCCAGAGAAAAGAATAAAACGACAGATCTGCTAGCGAGAGACGTGAACGGCGGCTCAGCATCTCCACGGCGTGCCGCACTACATGGCGTGACTCCCAACTGTCCCGATTTGTGCAGGACAGTCCCGATTTTGCCTCTGATTTTAGAATGCATACAGAATAACGCGCATGCGCGGTAGCGCTGCCGGTTAGAGTGACAATCTACCTCCCGGCGCCCCGATCCGAGGTTATAGAGGACCGCGGACCCACATAATGCATATTATATATATATATATATATATGGGTAGAAATGCTTGTTTAAGGGAACCAATCACAACTAATTATTTACTAGTAAAGAAAATGCATAGAACGTTCTAGAACAGATTCATTAAGATACCTTTCCGTAGGACGCGGGGCTGTCACCTGGTTCTGGGATCTCTCTCCCTCACTCTGCTTTTTCCGCCCCAGCTAGCCAAAGAAGTCCGGAAGAGACTCGTAAGACATCTAAGGAGCTGCCCAGCGGCCGCTGCTTCTTAAAGGGTGCCGCTCCTCCTCGCCGCCTTATCTCTGTGCCGTAACCGGGCAGGTAGCGTGCGTGTAAACGAGCCGCACAAACACCCAGCACCTTTTCTTCATTATACTGGAAAGACTGGTTGTTCTATTTGTTTCTGGCTATAATTAGCAGGCATCGGGGAGGAAATATTCTCGCTCAGTGACCTAACAAGCTCATTGTTTTAGTACCGTTCCATAAAATATAATTAAAAAGAGGGGCAATAAAATCAGAGGGTTAGGACGTTTGACTTCACCCAGAGGGTGGTGGATAAGAGGGTGGTGGATAAGAGGGTGGAACAGCCTCCCAGCAGAAGTGGTAGACTAGACATGGGGCCGCTTTGCTGGCCTTTGTCAGTAAGTGTTGGTCCTTGAAGGGTTAAGGTACGGAATACCGCGCTGCGGATTTCTCCAGAATCACCCTCAGCCGTGTATTTGTAGCAGAAGGTATTCCAAATCTAAATATTTAAACCCAAGTATTAGCCGCCCCTGCAATGCGGCCGAGTTATCCTTCCCAACAGGGCTGGGCGGCCAGCCGCGTTCCAGCTGTTCCTGGACGGTGATCCCCCCATCACCCTCAGCCGGCCATTTACAAGATAACGCTGCGCTCTAAAAAGGATGGGTACATAAGGCTTCATACGCCGGCCCGCTAAGGGGTATTAATTGGGAATTGTACCAAAGGTTGGCATCAGCCTTCGCTTGTGCATTGGCGCGCATGCATGCCTCCCAACTCTCCCGCTTTGCGCGGGACAGTCCCAATTTATTTAACGCATGGAAGACTCACAGTTAACGGGACAAAAGTCTACTTTACAGAACAGGTAGTTGACACGTGGAATAGACTTCCAGTGAAAATGGGAGACGAAAACAAGTAATACAAATGGGGCAGACGAGGTGGGGCGAAAAAGCTCGGAATGTTTCACCTATACATTTCTCAGCAAATTGGTTATTGCAATGTATAGATCAAATTTCTTGCTCTGCATTCTGCATTCCCCTCCCCCCATACATTGTCATATGCAGTAAAGTGTATATGATGCCTGGACTGTCCCTTTAAGTGCGATTGAGTTATGATTCGTCACTGGGTGTGACGGGACATTCCTGAAAAGCTTTCATCATGCAATAACCTCTAGGACCGTGTAGACAACGAAGGGTTAAATACCTTTAAGACACCGTTCCCTGCCACAAACCTGCTTTGATGCCGTTTAATATAATGTATAGAATACATTACAGATAACTATTAATAATAATACAAAATAGTAATAATAATAAATATGAACAATATTATTTAATAAAAAATGAATTATAATATATTATTATTATTAATAATCATAAAATAATATGAACAATTATATTTAATAAATAACAATACATTCATAAATAATAAATATATATAATAATACAAAAATATTAAAATAAATATAACAATAAATTAATAATTTAACATTCTAATGTATTGAAGGGAGTGGAACAAGAATCATAGATATTATAATAACAATAAATTATAATAAATATTAATAATACAAAATATTATTAATAATAAATATTAACAATAATACATAATAATAATAATTTAGAGTGCTAATGAATTTAAGGGGAGTGGAACAAGAATCATAGATATTATAATGTTTTCTAGCACTTCCGGACGCCCTGATCCCATAACGCAGCATCACGCCAACCGATACGCACTCGGCTAAGGGTGAAGCTATTTTATTTCTCATTATTTTGCTATTTTGTTATCGCATATTTCCCAAAAGGCAAATACCGCACCTCGTCATAATAGGTTGCCAAGAGTTGCTTTATTTACATATATTTTCCATAGTGAAGTGTGGTGCCATCTAAAGCTTTTAGGCATGAATGTGGACTACAATTCCTATCATCAGCCTCTGGGTTGTGCCTAGAACAGACTATTCCATTAAAGGGACACTCTACCATCATATGTGTTTGATATGCGAGTGGTCCCTTTAAATGTCTTTGTGCTTCCCCCTTGTAAAATCATGGACCCCCTGTATGCATCTGCCCTCCTCCCCTCCCCACCTTATACCCGTGCAGATGTTTTTTTGGCACGTAATAGTTGCAGGGTGGGTCGAATGGGTCAGGAAAGCGCTCCCATTGATTTCAATGGGAGCGCTTTCCTGACCCTGAAATGCAGGCAGCCAATCAGGGGCTGGATCATTAGACCAAGGGGAAGGTGGAGCTGCAGCTTCTCCTCAAGGAAAGTGCATTCTTCTTTGGCGAGGCCTCGTCTGGAACATTAAACTGGCCCTTTAACGGATGGACTTATTATTATAGTTATTATAATATTTTTATTATAGAACACATGGTAGATCCACTTGGATTTGGGTACAAGTTCAAAAGAGGTGTGGGTCAGGCAATGCGGTTACACGATCTAGTTGATACAGGGACATCATAGAGTTCCCTTTCCTAGGACACCTGATGTCATGTGAGGTCACCGTTGAATTGTGATGTCATAGCAAGTGCCACTATGTAATACGAGCAGCTTTGTTAAATCCCAGGTTGCCGCAACCACACAAAAAATCTCTTTTTTTTTGTGCATGCACGCTGCCCATTTTTCGCATGGCATGGACACAGCTGCCAGCGACCTGTAAGATGGAACAACGGTCGGGATATAAGCTAGTTGGCAGCTATGGGTGCTGAGTACTTTGCCCAAACACCAGCCTAATCTGATGTGAGGAACACGCTTTAATGGGACGGCGGCCTCACCAAAGAAGAGTGCATTATAAATTATTTTAAGTAACCTCACCTTAAGGAGAAGCTGCAGTACCAGAGTGTCACGTTACGTTTAACCCTTTGAGTACCATGATGCTTTTCACATATAAAACAGAGGGTATCGGCAGCTATACGCTCCCTTTGCTTAAAGTTGTACTTTTTTGTCATTTTTTATATCGTTTTACAAGCCCCTATGCTGTTATTAAGGGTCCAGGCAATGGGTTTAACCAGGACTTTTCCATCGCTCAGTCCCTCCGTGCCGTTGCTGTGTGCCGAGAGACTGATCGATGGAGTGAGCCCACGGGATCTGAATTGTTTTAGGACATAGTGAATCAAATGTGAATCTTCTGTAGAGATTCAATGAGAGAAATCTCCTCCCTTTCACAGTATTATTAATATTATTATTTTATTATTATTATTTATTATTATTTTATTATTTATGTATTGCTTTGTATAGCGCCATCACATTCCGTAGCGCTGAAGATCCCTCTCTTGAGAAAGGCACATAGAACCCTGAAATGTTGGGGGTTTCCAAGGTTCTCGGCCGTTAGCACCTGACTACTATGTGTGTACGCTCTCCTGTGTATGGATACATATGACAATATGCGTGTGAACTCTTACACAATGCCGGCTCTTTCTTTACTTGCGCTCATTGTGGAGAACTGTTTGTTGAGGGTTTCTTGTATGCTAGCAGCATCCGTGCCGTGACGTGCCGCTTGGATACCCTTGGCTATGCTTTTACCCAAGAATACCCAAGACCTGCTTTCTCATCATGTGTCATTGGCTACAGAGCGAGAAGAAGAGAAAACAAAGTTTTATTTTTGGACAGCTTCTTAACTTTAGAGAAATTCTAAGCAAAATTGAAAAAAAAACACTTTTTTTTTCAAAATGTTATTTTTTTGTCCATTTTTTTTAGTGTATTAGTAAATAAATCGAGTCAGATAAGAGACAGTTTTGGGAATATTTACGCCGGGTTCCATAGTTTCCATCAAAAGGAAGGAAATATATTTTCAGAAGACAAACACACCCTTCCTCTCCGAGCAAATATAAATTGTGTATATTTTAAACACAAACACAAGGGTTTTCTTTTAGCAGACTGCGTGTCTGCCTGTTTCTGTTAATTTAACTTGACATTAGAATTCTATCCGCATTCTGGATTCTAAAGAGCCAATCAGAGCATGGCGGTAAAAACTTAGTTTTGATTGTCTCCAGTGGTGATAAAGGGTTAAAAAAAAGACGATGCTCAGCAGATTTAAAGAAAATAAATCATTTATTCTCTCTTTCTCGGTGTCCCCCTCTCTTCTCCGCAGACCGCGTCCGTGTCCCCGTCTCCTCTTCTGCAGCTCCTCTTCTTGTCTTGCCTCTTCTTGTCTCGTTTCTTCGTCCGCTTCTCCCTGGTATCAGCCCCGTTAACCGAGCCTCCCGGAGCTCTTCCTCAAAACATTGGAGCCTCCGCGCAAACCCTCTCCCCCGATTGGAAGAGTGAGATACGGTGCGCCTCACGGGGACAGCCTCTCCCAAATTCCTCCAATCAGGGAGAGGGTGTGCGCAGAGGCTCCGCCCTTTTGCAGAAGCGCTCCCGGAGGCCTGGATAACAGAGCTGATACCAGGGAGAACAAGACGATGACAATGGTTTGGGGACTTGTGATTCCCTGTTTCAGGTCTATGGTTTCCCAGCGAGCGTCCGTGCATCAGGGATGTTATTATTATTATTATTTGTTTTATATAGCGCCATCATGTTCTGTAGCGCAGGAGAAACAACTGCATTTCCAGAGAGCCTTGAGACCTCTGTTCATTACAAAATAAACCCATGAAAAATCCAGTGTTTCAACAGCATGTGCCTTCATCAGAATGCCGTTACCAAGATCCATCCTGAATAAAGGGTTCTTCAGATTAACATAGTTACATAGTACATACGGTTGAAAAAAGACCTAAGTCCATCAAGTTCGACCCTTCTACCTAACCCCCTAATTAAGCTACTTTGAATTCTGTAGCTTATCAGATTTCTCCTTGGATCAGGAAGCTCTAAAATATTAATTCCATTTATAGCCCTGTATGTCATGCTTTTCTAAAAAAAATATCCAGACCCCTTTTGAAGGCATCTAACGTTAATGCATATGATAGCTGAGAGACCCCTTCAACTTTCTGTTGTGTTGCTTTTGCCCACTCACAGCTCGTGCTGCATATCATGTGTCTATTCCATTTCTGCTGCAGCTTCTACCTCAAGTCATAAAGTGTTTTAATGTACCTTTTTTCTTTAGTGGGAGTATCAGGGACAGTAAACTGTCTCTTAAAGGGTCAAAACGTTGGATTTTTCATAGTTTTATTTTATAATAAAATATTTATTTTCTTTATTTTAATATGTTGGATATCGCAGATTATTTGACTTTTTCCACGTTCCTCTATGCCGGATTATTTTTTTGAACCGTGTCCACAACTCAAGCCACCTTTTTCTGCTAAAGGGTTAAGTCATCTCCACCGGTGGCTGTCTGGGGATAGCAGCCGCTGCGCTTACAGCAGGTGCCCCCGGAGGACGTCTGTCCCCAAAGCTCCATACAGAATGTTTACTGTGAACTTACACAGCGAGCTGTTCGCTGGTTCCTTTTCAATCACTTGGATAGTTAATATGGAGCTGCCTGAAAACAATATATTATGGGGCAAAATTTGCAGAATGCCCCCCCATATGCGTTTGCTCCTTTCCCCGTCCCCAGCTATGTTGCATGCAGGCGATGTGTTCCATCAAATGCATGAGGACATCTGACCATCACACTTATAAGAGCTCCACATCGGTGGAGTTCTAGTTTTTGCCCCAGAATATAATATTTTCAGGCAGCTGCATATCAGCCATTTCTATGAGTTCTCGCTGTTATCTGATCCCCGATCTACTAGACAAACACCCCGACTCCTTATCATACTGCCTGTGTTGAACAATAGAATGGCTCAGTCTTAATCACCCAGTTGGACACTGTGACTTATGAAAGTCTATGGGGAACGGACTTCATTAGCATTGCCATAAAGCATCAGCTCAGTGTGGTGTTTGGGAGAGAAAGTAACCCAGAATATCACGACTGACAACAATGGAGGCTCCAGGTCTGCAGATAAAGGGCCCCCCTGGACCAGTAAGGAAGGGGGACATGACTGCTGGCCTAGGCCTAATGCTTGTCTGTGTCCCCTGTCCTTATTGGCTGCTCTTTGCAACTTTGTTGCAGGACCTAGGGGTTATAGGAAGGTGAAGGGGGATCATCTCCCTCTTTGCCTTCCTGAAGCTGCCACAGCACCTGTCAGGTCAGGTTGTTTTTTCCTGTTTTCTGTCTCTCTGTTTTTATTGTCACAGCGGCGGTGTTGTTCCCCCCCTGGCCAGCGCTTATGACTTTGTTATCTGGAATTTGCCCTACGGGCTTGGGGAGGCGTGTCCTGAAGACGGCTGATGGCATCGGATGGACTAGGACTCTTGGTGCAAGTGGTACAATAACCGCCTATCGGGCCCAAAAGGTTCGGTAGCTGGCGGGTCGTTTAAGTGTATAATTATGTCATTTATTGGTTATGTTCTGCTGGTCAATAAAGGGGGGGAATGTAATAAAGCTGTGGCCTATGCCCTACCCACAACAAATGTGTCTTGTTTCTTATTTCGGGTATGGGTGGGTATTTTCTTTGGGCTATAGGCCTAAGCAGTCAAGGAAAAAGGACTACATATATATATATATACGGGGATATGATAGAAACATTTAAATACTTAAAGGGAATCAACAAGATAAAGGAAGAGAGTTTATTTAAGCTTGATCACGAATGATCAAGTCATTTGAAATCTCTCTCAGGACAGAAACCTCCAAGCAGGGACAAGGTCTTATATTTTGGACATCTTCTGCTACAAAAGCCACCAACCATTTAGAAGACCACATTTCAGCATAGATGTAGCATAGATGCTGGGGAAAGACAGAATGGGTGTTTTCATTTAATAGACATGGTTGGAACGGAGATTCAGCATGTAACCAAACTTGTTGTTTAAGGCTCTGAGTCTTTTTTATTGAACTAAAAAAGGGATGAAAAGAGGCATCACAGGATATGTT
>VKOC01000060.1:337999-349215 GCA_009364415.1 Spea multiplicata
GGAGTGATAAAGGAGCAATGGGAGTGATAAAGGCCTCTGTACGCCTATGAAGAGATTCCATTAAAAAGTAGACGTTTCCAGCTACAATAGTCATTTACAGCATTAACCCCGTCTGCGCTGGATTTCTGATCCATTTTATGTTATTTTAATGGACAAAATTTGCATTAGTTTCTAAAACAAGGGAATTTTTAAGTGACCCCAGACTTTTGAGCAGTAACGTGTATGTATATCTTGAGAAACAAAAATGATTTTCTTTTTTTTTGCTTCAACAGATTCCTTGTCCTTTCTGTGCGACTTGACGTACGACGCCGGAACTGATTGTTACACAAATGTAAACACATACATCTGTTGTGATATAAACATACAAGTGGGGGCCATCCAACTGACACAGCCCTTGGCGTACGTTCATGTCTGCGACAGGAGAAAATGTGCCTTACAATCCGCGGCAGACACAGAGGACACGGAGGTCCATTTATCAGGACTGTTCATAAGGTATTCCATTAAAAGCAAAGACATGTTTCACTTTACACGTTACACGTTACATGTTACACGTTATACGTTAGCATCCTTGGGAATCCCTGGTTTGGCTTCTCGGAGTGTGGCTATGATAAAGCGGTTGAGCTAGCCACGCATAGTGTAGGGCGGACCAAGTTCTAGCACCGGGCAGGGGCATATTCTTAGCAGTGGAAGTCTTCACTAGGTGAAGCTCACCCCATTGCCACTCTCCGTGCCTCTCTTTCCTCCCCTGACATCTTTCTTCACTAGGACCTCAGAATGTTTGCTGCGTATGAAGATATCCCAGTATTCTACAGCCCTAAAAGTCACAATAATGTTTCCATAACATGGGCAAGGAAATGCAGAACACGTGTTTTTAAATTAACATACTTAATAATAGTGTATAAATATAATAAAAACACGGGGGAGGACAAAGGAGTACCCCTTGCCTGGGGTGCCGTTTGGTCTATTACTGGCCCTGGAGACAGCGGTAGCCCCAGTTAGATATTAAAGGGGGTCAAAGATCAGTTGTTGGAGACATTAACCTGTGGCAGGTCACGATGTCGGGGTATCTTTTAAGTAGGGTGTATTACTTAGAAAGAGAAAAACTATATCTACCTCCAGTATGGGAGCCATGAGTGGACAGATGACGTCCCTATTAAATTATACATATGCCGTGAAGGTGGTGGAAAGGCCAAGACCACTTCCACACCTGGAGAATAATGAGACGCTCCTGAGGACCAGAGTCGAGTTAAGAAGTATGGAGATGAATATTACTGCATTCTAATACCACATATTAGGTAAATATAAGGTGGTCAGACTATATCACAAGTATCTTATCTCACCCTGGTTTAGGAAGGACCAATGAGCTCAACGAGCGCATCCTTCAAGAAGAAGAATTAGCTATACATTATGCAGGGCCTACTTGGCCTTCTCATGGGACAACTCTACCCTTCATAATGTAAAGTATAGTGGGTAAGAAGAGTCTGTTAAAATGATATAAAATAACTAAATACAAGGTGCACTAAGATAATAATAAAACAAAAAAAGATATTCCATAGTATCCACTAAATAACTCCCAAACCATGTTAAAAGAATTCAGTGATGTAAGCGAATGCCGTGAAAAAGATTTCAAAATAAAAATACTTCATTTTATATATATATAAAGAGAAAAAAGAAGGTAAAGAGAAAAAGGAGAGGTGAGATAAGAGAAACGAGAGTATAATGAGAGATGAGGGGAAAGGGAAAGATAGGGAGAGAGGAGAAGAAAATGAAAAAGGAGATAATGATCGCCCCTCCCAGCCACATATAAAGCACTCCCCAGTGCTCCCCTCCTGAAGTGTGGTTGGGATGTAATATGTTCAGGGGGCGTGGTTAGGGGTGTGGCTATGGCTTCTCCAAGACTTTTACGCAAATGTGTGACCTTTTAGTAGCCACATATGCAAATGAGTAAGACCCGTGCATCTTATCTACTCAATTTAATTTATAAAGCAGTCTCCTCTTGTCTCTATACACATTATTCGGGCCTTTAGGGCCGTAGAACCCCTGGGATACCCTCATACCCAGCAAACATTCAGGGGAGGAAAAAGGGGCATCAGGGGAGAAGGGATGGACATCAGGGGAGAAAAGAGGGACATCAGGGGGAGGAAAGAGGACATCAGGGGGAGGAAAGAAGGACATCAGGGTGGAGGAAGAAAGGCATCTAGGGGATTGGATAAAAGGGAGATACAGAGGAGGATAAGTAAGGAGCATCAGGGTGGAAGAAGGAAGGGAGCATCAGGGAAGAAAGAAGGACATCAAGGTTTGGAGATAGTGGAGGGATCTATCAGGGGAGGAAAGAAGGAGGCATGCAGGGGAGATAGGGAGGGACGATCAGGGAAGAAAGGGGACATCAAAGGGGGGAAAGAAGGACCATCAGGGGAAGTAAGGAGACAGGAGCACGTCAGGGGAGAAGGGAGGGAGGGACATCAGGGGAGTAAAGAAGGACATCAGGGGAGAAGGGAGGCACAGAGGGACTTGGGTGCTAAAGAGTCACAGAAATAATTTGTCTTTTCCCAATTTTCTTAATCAGTTCCAATCATGATTAAATTCTGCATCTTCAGTGTAATTAATTAGCAGCTGTGTCATTACTCGGTGTTCTGCTATCCTGGTGGCACTGAAGGGGTTACGCCTCGCTCTCATTAAATAGTACAACTCTAATTAAATGCTTGCTAGCTCTAATTAGTAACAAGCAAAAGCTAATTAAAATCAATTAACCCCTTCATTTTCAGCTTGGGAGCTAATGAATGGCGCCAGGATTCTAACTAACAAAACAAATCACTAGTTGGCCCGTTAAGAGACGGATTTGTGAAGCATTGTATAACTTGTTCACGGTTTCTCATAATATAATTACTATTATTATTTAACAAGAGACAATATTTTTGTTTAATTTTGGACTTTTAAAGGGACATTCCCTTTTCCTCATTATCTGCATTATTCTGCTGATGCTGGCAGGGTCGGTGATGTGTTCAGGCCTAGGCCAACTAGGGTCCGGGGGGCAGCAGTCCCCTGGCTGCAATTATCTTCTTGGCAGTCATGCCCCCTAGTGTGCCACTGCTGAACGGACACCTTTAGCCGTGGGGTGACCTCACGTTACGTGACCACGCTCTCTTCCTGCCTTCCTCAGGTTGGACTGGCCCTTTGTAAACAATTTTTCACTGGCCTGAGGGGGGCAATTGTGGGAACCCCTCACCTGGTGAGTATCACCTGGGGCAGGCTGCTCCCCCCTCACATATGCCACTGGTTCTCAGTGCCGGCATATGGGGGTCATATCCCAGCGCTCCGCATTAACTCGGGGCAGGACTAACCCCCCCTAGTAACGCCACTGGCACCACTAATCCTGGCGGCTCCCAACTCCTTCATAAGGAGAGCTATGGGTCAACAAGCCGGTCAAATTGCCTGATACAGCGGAATATTTCTTCATTACATACTTTGTATGCGAAAAGGTTTGCATTTCTGATTCAATGGGGTGTATTCACCTAGTGGCTTATTTTGTCTTGGTGCTGCCCTAGGCCACCACATATGGCCGTGGCTGGTGGCTACCTTCAGGGCTGGACTGGTGATGAGGAGATGTCCCCGTCACTTTAAGGCGTCTGATGACATAAGTGGGGCTGACGGCCATATGTGTGAGGCTGCACGCTATGGTTTTATGCCCGCGTAGTGTGCGGCTGTACATATACAGACAGAGCACAGATCGGGTTAGTATGCGGCGATTTTGGCCCATGGGGCATTTAAGTGTCTCACTGTGCCAGCAATCTGCCCGCGGTTATATGGCCTCACCCTGGAGCTCCTTCCCTAGGCTCCTCTTCCAAGATGAGCTTAGCTGGTGATGAGTAATTCAAAGACTGCCCTTGCAGGGGGCAGATCTTTGGGATTTACTCTTCATGATATAAAATGAAGTCAGGGAGTTGAAATGTTTCATCGTTCTAAAAATCACCGTTTAGTGAATAAAGCCCGGAATTATATTCCTCTTTCCGTGACCCTGCTTGCCCCCCTCTAGGATTTTAACAGCTGATAAACTCCTTAAAACATTAATCATATTATACTATTTGTTAACTGTTTCAAAAAAAATCTTTATTTCTACACAAAAAAAAAGCAGCAGGTTTGGTCCTGTCTGCCGCGATTTGATATTTATCTCCGTCTTCCACGGAAACATCTGGTGAATGCCAATGGGTGAAAAAACATTTTACAAGAATCGAGAGAGAATGCTTTAAAGACATTTATTTAAAAAGAAAGCTGTTGGAAATTCTCATTTCCACGGAACGTTCAGCAGATAAGTAATATTGTGAATTATCAGTCGCAATCAATCATGGCTGCTACATTTTCATGGCTTCTCGAAAGAACTTCTGTACTATAGACTGCCTGGAACATTCAGAAGTCACCGAAATAAAGACCTCTGGGCATACCTGGGAACTGTCTGGGTTTGCCTCCCCCCCCTGAGCTTCAGGGTTTCCGCTCCTATCTCGGGGTGAAGGGGCAAATCTCAGGGTCATCAGCTAACTCATTCATATTCTTCATTGATTTAAGGCTACTAATTAGTGCTTTTGCCCCTTGTAAGTTATGGCTGATATCCCTGCTTGAATGCAGGTGACTCAACTAAGTGTATCTTTAAATGATAAAAAGTCAAGGTTTCTCATGAAGGTATAAGAGCCATTTGGTGAACATATTTGGTGAGTCACTATGCAGAATCTTCACTGTGGGCTATCAAGGGGTTAATATTGTGAGAGTCTAAGGGGGCCTAGGAATGCCTCTCGGGGCTCCTAGATTCACACGCACTTTTTTCTTGGGTCATGTAGCGTGAACCCACCTCCCAGCTACAGCAGCATGCGCAGTGTGGTTACTGTCTTCGGCTGATGGCGGTGCGTCTATAGATTATCTACTAGAGAACTTTGGTTCCTCGGAGCTGGGAGGCTCCTAAGCGATGGCCTAGTGTGCCTAATAGATAACTCGCCACCGATTACCAAACAACCTTTGGTGCCCTCCACCAAGAAATGACCTGCCTGTACTTACCAGCACCTGGTAAACATTTTCATGCGCCCTTGGCCACCATACTATATTTTGGCCATTCTCACTCCTCACACAAATCCTGCCCACGTCCCACAAATCTGATTGACATTCCCATAAAGGGCATGAGAGGGAGAGGGGGACAACCATGGGGGTAACCCAGATATGCAATAACCCCTCCACAGACACACATTGTTAGGCCTACCTGGGCCAGAAGGGGTGGAATCTATGCAGGATGACCGGACCATGCACTATCCACTAACCAGCAGGTATAAAAGATGTGGCGCTAGAATCATATTATTATTATCTTTTATTTATATAGCGCCAACAGTTTACGCAGAGCTTAATACAATACATAAATTCAAGGGATATGACAAGACAAGAATTGACAGACTAAAACAAACCGATACAGTAGTGAGTAGAGCAGGGAACGGTAGAAAACAGGAACACCTCAGCAGCCACAAGGTGGGACAACAGGTACTGAGCCGGATGGCAGATGACTGGACACCACGGCAAATGAAGGGTTAACTGCAGACACTGGGCAGGACAGTGGATGACTGGAGCATCACCGCAGATAAGGGTAAATGAAGAAAGCGTAGTCAAGTCCAAATCCGGGTCAAATAACTGTAAAGGCAATCCGAGGGGAACGGGAACAGGTAGGAAGAGGCACGGCAGGACGGGAACAGGTACTGGCAGGAAAGGGTTAACAGGTAAAACTCAGGGCAAAAGGAAGGTACAAATGCTAAGTTGCTCTCTGGAACTACAAACAACAACTGAGCATTTTAGCAAAGGTGTCAGTTGTTTATGTAGTCCACAGGTAACCCCAATTACCGGTTCAATTTCCGGAACGCGGCCCCTTTAAGAGTGCCGGCTTTCGCGCATGCGCAAAGCACTCGTCGGGACGGCGTCTGGCTGCGAGGCACGGGTAAGCACAGTTCTTGACACACATACATTGGATGGGCGGTGATGGGAAATCATGACATGGAGATCCTAATTTTGCCCCATGTGGACCCAGTATGGACACCACACATACCCGGCCACCAGAATCTCTTAGGAATCAGAACATAGGTCTAGTTATAGTGCCGTCAAATCAAAGGGCACTTTTTTCATAACTTGAGAATAATGCTTAAAATTAATAAACGCTTACAATGATTGATTTGAAAAAAATCATATTTAAATGAGATTCCCATCACTAGTCGATTTCACAAGAATTCAAATCTGAGCGCTTAAAATTATTGATTTGATTGATATTGATTTGGAGGAGGAGGGGAAATGGGTGAGGAATGGGGTGTGTCTAAACACAGGTCCCGTGATCAGCAGGTGAAACCAGGTACGCAGATCGGGTATGAAGCTACGTGAGCATAAAACCAAATTGTATCCAGCCGTCGGCCACAAATTGCCAGGGCCCCCTCGTCATCCCCAGTCTGGCGCCCTGCCAAGGACTATACGAAGTATCAAGGGACTAAGGTCTTTAAAACACCCAACGACTGTGCCAACACAGAGCTAAAATAAAAAGCACGGGGGGTTAACATTCCCGCTCCTTCATTTTTATTTTATTTTTTTTACCTCTTTCCACGAGGAATACATTAAATTCAGAGTCTGGCAATATAACTGGCACATATATCGAATCTGCTTATTCTGGGTTGTTAAGTAAGTTTAATTAAGTTAATGTTCCACGCTATCAACGGAGGATCGTATCGCAATAAACCGAGAGCCGGGGAATAAGGATCTTAAATTGGCTCATTTTTTTCACAGTTGGAATTGGGGAATTGGAGAGCCAATTGTAATAAAGGGTTTCCCTATTTCTCCGGCGCCCCGCAGAAATACAGGTTACTTAGCGGCAGGCTATAATACCGTTTAACTGTGAACAAAGTATCCGAAGATATTATAAACTTGCTAGTACATTTTTTTTTTGGATATTAAGCTCATGGCTGTTTAATTTTGCAATAATTTAGTCCACGGACATTCTAATCAGAATATAACACGCTTAAATTGTCGGCGTGTGTGTGTGTGTGCGTGTGCGATGGCGGCTGGCATTTTAACAGATTTGCTAAACAGATAGAAATCGTGTAATATATTTAGCACATGTGTTTTTTTTTTGTTTTTTTTTTCCCTCCCGTGTTGAAGCTGCGAGACCCGGAGAAAACAAATAACGCAATACAAGAACTGAAAACAAAATTAAAGAAATTTGCAAAGTTTGACAAATGGTAGCCCGGAGTTGCCACAAGCTAATTTCTCGCAATGATTAATAAGAGCAAAAATAATTGCATTTCATTAAGATTGATGACACCCCCGTTTGCCCTCCCTCCTCGTTTCAGCCCTAAAGTGGAAAGAGATGGCGTTCTCATCTATAATAGCTCCTGTAGCATCGCCATGGCAACAGAGGCAGAGATGGAGTGCGAGTTCCCTAATCAGCCAATTACCGCGAAGATTACTGAGATACGGAAGAATCGGGGCCAGAACACTCAGGTATAATCAAATCTCCTTTACAGACTCGTTCAAACAGTTTAAAATTAAATTTCTAATGGTGTGTACATTAAAAAAAAAAACAATTTCGGGCTTAGCTTTGGTAATATATAATGCTAAATGCCACGGAAGGTAGAGCACTCGTTTTAATGCAAGAAAAGTGAATTTATGGCTAATCAGAAGTTGCGGGAAAAAAAAAAAACCCCAGTTACTCATCTAATTTGCGCTAAACAAATGAGGGATTTTCGTGTTCTCGGCTAAGCTCATTATCGGCCTCCTCTGTTTAACTCTGTCTGTACCAACAGCGGCGAACCGTTATGGCGTTCATATTAAAAAAATCTAAAACGTGTGCGGATGAACAGAAATATTAATTATTATAAACTCATCGCCTGAAAAAAATTGTAAAAAGAAAAATATGATCGTGACCGAGGAAAATAACCTTTTATTTTACTTATATTGGCGGTTTGTTGGCCTCGCCTTGTTGCATTTTTGTTGTTTATTGAAGTGATTTAGGTTACAGATTGGATAATGAGCATTTGTGACTTTGACCATGTGCAATTTCCACCCAGATTCCGCCCACTTCCTGTTCTAGTCCCTCCCATGCTCCACCCCCTTTGTTGAGTGGTCTGGAGTCCAATCCCATTGTTCTTTTCATGAGTGGAGTGTCAGTTGGCCAGTGCCATTGTGTTCCCCAGCATTGTACGATGGGTAAACAGAACATAACTAGCAGAGTACCATGTAACAATTTGGACTTTTGGAAACTAAAGGGAAGGAGGGTCCTGGTCAAAAGAGCTTACAATCTAGAAGGAGTTGACGGGATACCACACAAGCGGTAAAGCCCCAGTGTTTGAGATGGACCAGCCACACAAGCGCATCTCATTGCACTGATTCAATACATAATAATACTGGTTGATGGAGTACAGGCCGATGGCAGGAGTGAGTCTAGGAGAGGTGAGGATGAGTTAGGTGGTGCCCGGTTACCCTATAGTTTCACCCTCAAGAAGGAGACAAGGGGAGAGTTGGATAAGATGATAAGAAGGGCACTCCAAAGGATTGTGAAACCCTTGAGCAGTCTTGTATTGGAACAGGAGAGATACATATTAGAGCAGAGAACAGACAAAGACCATTGAAAACAATAGAACATGTAGTCTAGAACATGTAGACTTCTATCCTCTGAAGTATTAACATAGAACCCTCCATTTTTATATTTCTGTTTTGCTGTATGTTGAGGTTTCTTTCTCGATGTAATAGAGACTCAGAACGTAATCACTTATTCATCTCATTTTAGATTAAGGATAACTTTATGCCTCAACCTGTTTGCTGTCAGGCTGTTCCACTCTCTACCACCCTCTCAGTAAAGTAAAGCTTCCTTACATTACATTTAAGAGTCTGACCCTTTATATTATGACCCTTTGTTCTCCTCCTTTGACATATATCCTGCACAATGTTGATGTTTCTACAATTCTCAGCATAGTGATTATTTACTGTTTGTGACAATGAGGAATCGTGGATTTTACTTTTCATTAAATGGTCATCATGCTAGTTGTGGAACGAAGTCCATTTATGCTACTCATGCCCCAGTAACCAAAGCTAATCACTCTGCGTCGTCCATAGCTGAGGAGACCGCCATTTTTCACAGAGGTCTTCATCTTTAACCTTGGTAATGTTCCTCGCTCTCTATCAATCAGAACAATAGCATTTGTTAACTGTCAGAGAACCTAAAACGTTACAAAATAGTTATGCATGGATCAATAATGCATTCCGAGCGATTGATTGTGGCATTCCACTTGTTTTATTAACAGTCTGGTCGTTTAACGTCCAAATTTATTATGGTGCGTCAATACATCATACAAAATAAAAACGACTTCCATATTTTATAAGATAGACGAGCCTACAGCTGTCTGATTGATATGGAATGATCAAGTAGACCAGATACAGAAAAGTTCTGGAGGGCATGTGGACCTGTTCCTCCCAGTTTTATGTTCTAAAAATTTTTTTCTAAAAAATGTTTAGATTTTTAGATGTTTCGATATTCATAAATTACTATATTTACCGATATTTGAGTTGGGACAAGTCAAAGTCAAGTTCAAACTGGGCTTTGACTCGACAAAATCATCTCAACTCTTCTAGAGGTGGCATGTTAACTCTTTATTAAACCCTGGGCCCCTCGTCTCCTGACGGACCTGACCTCTGACTTTGAGAGTCAACTGACTTAACAGACTGAATGATCCGGTCGTATAGTTGAGTCTAACTCAACAGGAGCCTTGAGGCACTGACCATACTTGACCCAACTAGGCCCTGCCAAGTGACAAATTGCAGTTAGTTTAATTCTATACCATGTCACATACTTCACACTGTTCCAAGGAGACCACTGGCCAGAAAATATTGTGTTCTTTATTTTTATAACCAATAACTATTCCAACCCAGAACAATGTTCATAAATCACAATGGGGTGAACGCGCAACTGTGTTACCCAAAGAGCCAGCAGATTTAGTATTCTTTATCTTTACAGTAGCATTTAAATGCAGTTTTTCATAATTCAGGTTTTGGCACATCATAACGCTGGAAGATTTAACCTATGATCTCTGCAGTATTTTTAGTATGACTTGTGACTACTAATAAGGCTACATTGTATTGTGAAACAAATTCATCTCTGTTGTGTGACAACTGCCGTAGATTCCGCTCGAGAATGTCAAGGTACCCGAGTACCAGCTTGGGGGTCCACATAGTCCTGATTGCTTAGGACATTCCTTGGGATCCGAGGACGTTTCCCGTGTCTTGGACAGTCCTATGCAAAAATGTACACTGTGCCAGAGCCAAACATGTCTCCAGTGGTGTATTTAGGGCAGTGTTCCCTACACTTACCTCCGTAGGGACTATCCATTCTACAAAATGCCAGGATGGGACATCATATCATGGCGTTCTTCTCAGGAGGACACGCGGCACTGGGTACAGAGTGCTATCAACTATCCATAGTGTAAATAGACAAATTGGGGATATCCCTTCTAACTGGCCTTACCGAGCGTCGGTTTACTGGGGAACCTGATTGCCCAACAGCACAATCTACCCTGGGTTTTGCCTGAATGTATAAGGTCTCCTGGATGTAAGCCCTGGGGCGGCCGGGGTCATGCTTGGGCTAGGTTCAAGAACAGTGACCCTGATTAATCCAGCACTGGTGATTCCCTGTACCAACTCAGTGCCCTAGTCTGCCACCATTTGCCACCCAGGGCCAGCCCTGGGGCTTTAGGTAGCCTATTTTGGTATCTACAAATCTGGAAATCCCTCCTAGCCAGCTTCTTATGTCAGGTTCCAAATATTCACAAAGAGAACAAAGAGTGGAGTATCCATTTTATTTATTACCCCCCTCTCTCTACACATGGTTCATAGCAAGGCTATCACAATTAATCACAGGCTTTATTTATAACGCATCTGTTTCATCATCTTCCAACAGATTGCCTGCAAGTAGCATGATATTTTCAGAACAGTAGGGTTTACACAAATAAAAAAGGAGCAACCCTAATGCGCCTGACATTAAGTTTGGAATAAAAACCAATGATGCATCAAAAATCAGGAACGAAAAAAAAAAAAACGACCCTAAAATATTCTGCATTGGCAGGGAAAACTTTAGCACTGGGGGAATATAAAAAAAAACAAAAAATACCCATTACACAGTCTCATTAAAGTACTTATTCTTTGTTCAAATGTGTTTGTTT
>VKOC01000060.1:349315-371001 GCA_009364415.1 Spea multiplicata
TATACCTATCTATATATATTCTTTGAGCTCAAGCTAAGTTTATTAATGGGAAAGGATCTTAAAGAGTTTTACACTGCCACATTGTATCAGCCTGAAAAGTAATATAATTTAGCTTACTACCAAAAATGCACTGATTGTGTATACCCAAAGGACTTAATTAACTCACAGCTATATGTCATAATACCAAGAGGGAAGGGGAGAAGAGCGACGCGTTACAGACTACCTGTCCGCGTCCATCTTCAATTTCTAATGAGATGTCATTGGGAGTGACAATGATGGGTAGTGTTAAAACATGCTGAGTTTGCAGGTTAAGTATATTTGTCTCTCTCTTTTTTTATAGGAAGTTTTGGTCGGGATCAGTATCTCTGTTAAACTTTCGTTACTTGGTTCCAGCATCTCTTTCCTGGACTACTGAAGCAAAACCAAGTTTTGCGCATTCACAGTGAACGATGTTCTAAACACCGCGTGCGGGGATTTAATATAACAGCCCGCTGTAGCTGGGTGAGCTGGTGTAGACATGGTCCTGCTTTTCAAAGGAGGAGAACATGGGAGATGATGTCCTTGACCAGCTTCTCGTATGCTAGGGTGACCACATCTTTTATTGGTTCTCTACAGTAGCTACAATCAGGGCCGGCCGAAGACGTAACGCCGCCTGGGGCAAAGTTTAAAATGCCGCCCCCCCGCCGGCGTCGGCGGCATTTTAAACTTCGCCGACGCCCCCCCCCGGTACTTACCTTTAAGAGTCCTGCGGCGAGTCTCTGCTCTGCATCGTTCCGGCTTTAAATTCTGAGCGCCGGAAATGAACGCCACTTCCGGCGCTCAGGCATTACAAGCGGCACTAAGACGAAAGGGAGAATCGCGCGCAGAGGAAGGGGCGCAGAGCGGAGTAGCGAAACCTCGGGCGCCCACCCTCTCTCTCTTCCGTTTCAAAAAAAAAAACCGCTTGGGGCGGCAAAGTGCCGCCCCTTCTAAAGTGCCGCCTGGGGCAATTGCCCCAGTCTGCCCTATTGTAGGGCCGGCCCTGGCTACAATACCCACAGAAGTTATCAAATTCAGTTAAGACCTATAAATATGGGGTGGGTGAAGAACATACAGGGTTCAATGACACGATTCATTATCATGTATTTTAGTGAGAAATCAGAGGCCATTTTGGAGTCAACAAGGATTTTTTCTGCTTTTGGAGCATAATTGGAAATCACGTATTTGTGGGCTTTCTGCCTTTTTTTCTGGATCAACACTGGTGTTGTACTAGATGGACTGGGTCAACACTGAGGTGGTACTAGATGGACTGGGTCAACACTGGGGTTGGACTTGATGGACCGGGTCAACACTGGAGTTGGACTTGATGGACCGGGTCAACACTGAGGTGGTACTTGATGGACTGGTGGGTCAACAAGGGGTTTGGACTCTGATGGACCGGGGTCAACACTGGGGTTGGACTTGATGGACTGGGTCAACAATGGGGTTAGGCTTGATGCCACTGCCATGTTATAAAGGACTCTGCAGTATGCGGGATGTTTTGGTTCCCTTTTGAGTTGATACATCTCACACATTGAATGGGGCAGAATTTTAACCATTCTTATGTGAGAATTATATTTTTTTCCTGGAAGAAATTGCAAACCTACCCTTGGCCCATGTGAAGTTCTACCATGCTAAGGTGAAACAATCGCAAGGTTGATATCACATACTGAGTTCTAAGTCACTCGCCTCTTGAACTCAAATCCCTTATAAATGGACACATTTAATGTTCCTTTCACCAATATATCCTGAAAGAGAAATTATGTTGAAAATGTGAGTTGTTGTCTCTGCAATAAGCGGTGTGCCAGAGGCTCCGTTATATCTATCTCCGTAGTGTTATTTACTCTGGCACAGGAAATTGAAGGCTGTTTTGCTTGTCTGCAGGAGTCTACTTTGAACAATTTACTGTGCTTATGTATTACAAGGTAAATCCACAGATCTTTAAAGAGACATACCTCCAAGTTGACCATTGTTAGGAGGTAGAGTCCCTCTTTAGGATACAAATTCCTCTTTCCTCCTCTAATGGCCATCGTTTAAAGGAGCCAAATCACAGTGTTCTACAGCACTATAAGCCCCACAAAAGTGTAAGGAAGCTGCAGAAAGTATCTTCAGAAAGGAAAAGTCTCAGTAATGCAACACAAAAGTGTTCCTCACCGGCCATTTGAAATGCTAGGGGGTATGAAGGGTGTTTCCAATGCAAAGTCATGGAAAATGATAACTGGTTTGATCTTAGTCCGAACAACTCAAAATCTAGGGTTTCTGATGTGTTTTGCCCAAAACGAGCCATTCCATATCCTGAAACGATGGAATTGGTATCTTAATGGATTCCCGCGTACTCTTGGGCTGTTAACACATAGCTATCAACAGTCTCGACTGCAGGACTAATATCCAGCTGTGGCTGTAGTGACTAGTGTCAAAATTGGGCACTGTGTGGGCTCGATGGATTGATTTGGGGTATTACATGGACAGAGCTCTTGATGAAAAAATTCCCCCACGTATAAAGATAGTGAGCGCAGAAGGGAACCAGCTGGCCCATTTGCCCTTTTTGAATCACATTTAGTTATTAATTCTTTAGGATAGCTTTATTCACATCCCAAGCTTTCTTGAATTTCTTCACTATATTTGCCAGTACTTCTTCCACTGGAAGTCGATCCCCACCATCGACTACCCTTTCTGTAAAATTGGTGGTCTCGGCGGATGTCCTTGGTAACTTTGTGATCCCGACTAATTTTTTGCAATTAACAAATGAAGCTGGAACTTTGTACAGACAATTCAACGAGGTTCGGGAGGAAAGTCTGGGTCTTTTTCCGCACCAGTAAATGTCTAATGATAATACGGTGCAGTCTGTGTGCTCTGCCAGTTGCTGCTTTCAAACATTTAGGCGCAGGCTTTAATTAATGGCGTTGAGAACTACTGCAAGACTTCAAGATGGATTTAGAGGCAATGAAATGGAACTATGA
The DNA here is from genome assembly GCA_009364415.1 of Spea multiplicata. Classification (NCBI taxonomy): domain Eukaryota; kingdom Metazoa; phylum Chordata; class Amphibia; order Anura; family Pelobatidae; genus Spea; species Spea multiplicata. Next base: position 352,294 of record VKOC01000060.1, read on the forward strand.
ATCTAAGAAAAAAAAAGTCAAATAAACCCAGAGGCTACTGTTACCATTATTTGTTACAATTTGGCAGATGTTCAGAAGAATCCAGAATTTGATAAAGGTGAAAGCTTTAATGTGCTGTTTAAATGTGATAATAGACAAGAACTGAATGCTTATATTATTTGTTCATAACAATTCCTGAAGCATCTGTTCTAAAAAAACTACAACTCCCATGATTTTTGAGTAGCCAAACCCTAATACCACCCTTCTTACTAGGTGAGGCCAGGCCTTAACCAGATACCACGGTACAAAAATTTGCTCTGTTCCCCCCACCCTGCGACTTCACCAAGCAACATGACCCACAGTCCTAAGTTTGTCCCCAAACAGTTTGTCAGTACCAACCCTGTCTCCAAACTGCTTGTATGTGCCATCTTCACCCCTAAACAGTCTGTCTGTGCCATCTTCACCCCTAAACAGTCTGTCTGTGCCATCTTAGCACCCAAACAGCCTGTCTGTGCCATCTTAGCACCCAAACAGCCTGTCTGTGGCATCTTAGCACCCAAACAGCTTGCCTGTGTCTCTGTCCCTTTGTGCAAACTGATCCAAGATATAGATGCAGGATATAGATGCCCAGACAGGTATATCCAAAGAGATATGGCTGCTCTTATTGTGTAGAATAGAGTTTTTTCAACAACGTAAATCCCCAAGCGTCGTTCGCACCTGATGTGCCCAGCGGCATCTTTTTATATATACAAAAAACTGGCTACACAAAGAGAATTTTCTTTAAAAAAACGACATTTTTTTATTGAACGTCACATACAGTAAGAATCAAAGCAAAAAAAAAAAGGAAACCTTTAAAATGATATAGCAAAATAGAACTGAAGTGCACAGTAGAACCGCCTGTCCTGTTTTGAGTGTTTAATAATAATAATAGGAAAGTGTAATGAAAAAAAAATGTAATAAATAATAATAATTCCCATTTATATTAAAATATATTAAACAACAAAAAGCACTTAGTGGTAGGCTGGTACTTATTATTTGAGTACTTAAAAATTATAAAATAAGAATAAAGCATGATTTAGCGACAACTCTAAAAAAGTTTAAAAGTTTTAAAGATCACATGACTTAAGGGTGCTATTCTGTCTTCTCTGCTTAATTTTGTAACTCAGTACTACTGAATGCTTAAAGAAATAATTCTTTCATCATACAAAATTTTGCCTGATTTATAAGCTTTGCTGGGAACACTTAATTATCATGTGACGCAAGAACAGACACTGATAGGTTGTTGCCCTATATATTGAAAAAAGCTCCTTAAAATATTCTGTATTATTTTTATGTAACTAATTCTTCGAAGAAATTAAGAAAATAACTTTTTCTCCACCGTACGTACTTAACATTTTTTTGGATTAAATTAACCAATGGCCAGGGCTTGGCAAAAAGAGCAAATGCATATGGAGAGGGGGTTCTGGATTATTACATTTCAAGGGGGATTCCGCATACATTTTAAGGGACCTCTCAGCTATCCTATGTATTAAAGTGCATATGACGGCTTGAGTGTCCATTTAAGTATGAAAGTAAAAAAGTGGCCCGATACACATGCATTAACTCCTGCATTACTCTGGGGAGACCGTCAAAATGCAACAAGGCAACCTCCCGCAGGAAGAACACTAATCCATATCAACCTTCTGCATAGAATGTTAGCACAGGAGGGATCCAGGGAGTAGCTTGTAGAAGATATAGGAGAGTTTCGTCTGAAAAAGCTGTTAAAAAATGTGCAGAGAGTCAGAATGGCTTCTGCACTAACCACAGGCGATGTGCAGAGATAAATGGTTGACCCCTCGCTCTGTCAGGTTGGGATTGATGCACCTATCAGACCTTTTGCCTTCCCAATGATTTTCTTAAAAATCTTTGATAGAGTGTATTATCTAGTTACTGGCGTGAGGGCAGGGGACCCCCAGGCAAAAAAAAAGAAAAAAATAAAATAGGTCATTTCACACGAGGACACTCGTTGTTAGACTAAATGAGAAAAAGGAGCTCGATTTGGAGAAGAAAAAATATATCTAAATATAAATAAAATATAAATAAATAGCATGCTTAAAAAAAAAATAACAATTCTGCTTTTGCCCGGTGCATAGCATCGAATAAGATTTTTTTTTTCATTTTATTTATTTTTGTACTTTTTTTTATTTCTAATTTTTAAGCTCAGCTTAAAAAATCTTAAGCTGAAATTTTAAACTTATTAATATTTTTTTTAAGATAAAATTAATTTTTTAATTTTTTTAGAGAGATTAACTATTTCTCATTGGGAATAATATATATATAAAAAAAATCTAATCTCATTCGATTAACCCCAGAGAATGTCGATGCAACGAGAACACAGTTCATTTACGAAATGGGACCGCTTTAGGGACAAGGGATGAATATCTCTTATGGAACAGAAAACTATGATTTTCACGTCAAGTGTGTCTGAATATTCAAAGTCTGCAGGAATATTGTAACTCGGAGCGCACACCGCTTCCTTAAGGGCGATTCCGATGTATTTTCCTATTGCGACTCATTGCCTGCTTTAATTATGATAGAGATTCTCACTGACTCTATTAGCATCCGGGCAAAATAGAATAAAAAGAAATCTATAGCCGTTTTCAAACATTTATACTGTAAATGCCTGATTACTCTGCTCTGGTTAATTTCATTTATTTAGTCAATAAGGCATCTGTCAGTCCAGGATTAAAAGTTTGAATATTTCAAACATTTGCAAGGATTCGGGGATAATATTTCATTTTGTTGAAAGTTACAGGATCTGCTTCTTTTATTTTTTTATCTTTACGGAACAGTACAGGTTTACGTACAATAAATGCATGACTGATCATGGATCATCCAGAATATTTCCTATGAAATATTTGTCCTGGGGACAGCAGGTGCCACTGCAGATCTGACATTAGTAAAGGAATATAATAATACACCTTGTTTAAAGTAACACAGAAACTGATGGCAGATAAGAATCATTCAGGTCTGTCTATATTCCCTGACTCAAACCATAATCAGTTGTTGGCCTTGTCTTAGATTCAGAAGCCATATGCCTATCCCTCACTGTGTTAGACTATGTCTGCTGGGAGCCAGACACAGATGAGGGTACACTATAACTCCTATCATTATATAGTGATCCAGACTCAGACAAGGTACATTATGACTCCCATCATTATTTAGTGAGTCAGACACAGACGAGGGTACACTATAACTCCTGTCATTATACAGATAGTGGGACAGCATAACTCCTATCATTATATAGTGATCTAGACACAGACTATGGTATAGCATAACTCCAATCTCCCATCATCATCATTTTTGGTTTGGAGTCCTATTGCAAAAGTGCACCAAGAGGGCGGAGAAAGAGAAGTGTAGAAATGCTTCTATTTTTGTGTGTCAGCCTGCTAGATGGGAAAATCACATGCAGTTTGCAACAAGGTGACTGAAGGATCATTTGCCTGAACAGACTGGGTCAACACTTCCAAGCTACAAAACAATTAAAGAGGGAGCTCTACTTCCATCTAGGGCCCCAACAGTGAGTGCATCAACGTAACCCCACGGGATGGATTTTAGGATTATTAACATTTTATTGGAAGCACCTGCAGGAGAGGGCAGATATTATGATTACATTGTTACCTATATATTAATAATATATATATATATATATATATATATATGATATATATATATATAATATATATATATATTCCCCATTTATATTGTGTTGTGGTGGTTCTTATATATGTTTTTCTGTTCCTTTTGATTCACTGTAATACGCATACCCACAAATCATATAACTAAGGAATTGTGTATTGTTTTGCTTGCTCTGTATATCTACACACTACTGTCCACGTACACTATACTCTGGTAGTCTAGCGTTTTACCCCTGAAAGTGCCAGCAAGATCTCCTGAAAGTGCCAGCAAGGATGTAAACACCCTTAGGGATGGCAGGCCCAAGGAAAAGGGTTCTACATATGGTAATCTTTCTATGGTTCTTTTATTGCTTTTGTGCATATAACCGTGTGCTGAAACCCATTGGGCTGTTTCCTCTTCTGAATTGTATGTATTTCTTGGAAAGGTGTAACGTTGTTTTATGACTAGCACTGTTGGTCTACTGATGATCCAAGGGGCTCTAGTTGCATGAAGTGCGGCAGATCTGGTAGAGGCGACCACCGGGTACACCAGCGTTCAGCGTGCTCCACCAGGACACATCCAGGTACTGTCACACACACAGTTTAGCAAAGAAGCCATAAAACTAGGATTATGAGCATACCTGGGAATTCTCCAGATTTGAAGCCCTGCTTTCATGGGTCAATGTCTTCTCGAGAGTGGTGTTGGGCTATACTTCTCACCCAACAAAGTCTGTGTGCGGGTACTCTTGCTCCTACACATGGATAACCCACCACAAGTATGTTTAGGAGTCATCCAGCCAGGAGGCAGAGAGGAGCAGGACCATTGGTGGGAGTGGTGAAGTTTAAGGTTCACCTGCCCACCTTACCTAAAGAAGCCACCTTCTGGCTGCAGAGCATCATAAGGTGGCCACCTGGGCGCTGTGATGGAGGTATTTGCTGCAACACAACCACTTTAACAGCTCCCTGGGATGGTCAGGGGATCAGAGGATTTCCCCAACAATCTCCTGATCCCTATTGTCTGAAAGCTGGAACCGTCCTGCTCTAAATGGGACCCCTGGAAGGTATCGTATGAGGAAGAAACATGTCTACATAAAGAAGATAAAACATTTTTAGCTACTGTGGAAAATCAGATCGGTTCATAGCGTGGCGTCAGAGTGTGAGATAAGGCTCCACGATGGTGACATGAAATGGGATTACTGTCTGGCTTGGACACTGAGTGCAGTTTAGATCCTGCTATCTGATGATGCTACGCAGCTTCTGGATGTCAGAGAGCCCTGGTTACCGACAGCCTGTTTGAGGACGGAAGACCTTTAAATATGGGACAGATACTAAGTATGTCTAGTTGATCTAGCAGAGGGAATTGGGAGGTTAATTAGGAAGTATGTACACATACCCCAGTGTCTGGGGTAATTTTACTTTGCCTATCCTGCTACTTTAGGACGCAAAGGATTAATCCCTCCATTCCGGTTAAACCTTTTGATTCATTGCTCTGCAGATCGCATACTTAACAACTTTACCGGGTCCCACTTCTGCACACTGGGGCATGTTCTAGTCCGGACGTAAGCGCAGTGCTCTGTATTGCCTTTGGAACTTGAGACAGTTGGCAGCTATCACTTCCCTTAAGTCATAAGCAAAATCAGGTGGGTTCATCAATCCTTAATTGGCATCCAGCAGCAGCTCTGTGTGAGTTCAAGGTTAAGTATTTTGAGAGCCATAGCGTTTAATAAACCTCTGCTAGGGATGTTGGATTTGTTGAGTTTGTGTTTAACAATAGAATATGTGATGTTTTGCATGCTGGCAGCTGATATATAACCAGATCAATTTACCAGCATGCTGGAAGAATCATCCCGTCAACCTGTGTATATGTAGGGTTAGGATAGTATAACATAACAGGTACTCCTCCCCACCTATAAGGGCCCCCCAATAAATAAATACATACTGTAAACAATAAAATATACACATATTTAATATATTTTTTTTTATATAAATATATATATATCTATGTGTATATATATATACTGTATATTCTCTGGATATTTTGTTTCTTTTGTATAATTATATCATTTAACCCCTATGCTATGGCTACCCTATGGTTTGGGCTTTGTACCACAACCTACACATAGGTACAGCCACATCTTTTGGATACATTTATTATGCGTGTTAAAGGCTTCTAAAATCCAAATAAAGCAAAATCTATAAAATTAGGCCAGGCCACCAAAATAAAAAAATACCTTGGCACTCAGACAGTTAAATGTTTCAGCTGCCTCTAAATTGTCCTAGACAAACATTTTGTTGATTTTCACCTTTAAATAATATATTAGTAATACAGGATTAAGGAAAAAAATACATATTAATACAGTATTAAGGATTAAGGCAACACTGGGATAACTAATGATATAAAATATATATATATATATATATATATATATATATAATACACAGTACAAAATATAATAATATATATATATATATATAGTATAAAATATATATATATATAAATATAATATATATATAAATATATATATATATATATATATATATATTATATATATATATATATATAAATATATACTTTAGAAAATATCGTTATGGAACAGAAAAAGATCACCCCCTTCTCAGAAAGCAAGAAAGATAGAATTTTTCTCGAACCAGTCTTTTTGTGTACAAAGGAATTGGATAAGTTTTTACCTCCTCATTCAAGATGCAAAAACACAGATATCAACAGAATAATTTCTAGTTAATAAAATGTTTCCTCCTGCCCAGGCTCGGTTTCCTATTCTTCTCAAGATATTTACGGTCACCGTCAACCTCCTTACATAATCCGGAGGACCACCTTGAAATTTCCTTGGGAGCGCTGGCCCCCAGACATCAGATTGATTACTGATGTCCTGTCACAATTAAAGTGGTGCGTCCTATGTATGTCTTTTATATTTTATGGAAAAATACAAATCATATAGTTTTATAAAAAAAAAAATAGGTTGTAAATTAGCTTTTAAATTTTAAGTTTGTATTTAAAAGTGAAATTTATAATGCTAATTACATTTAATTAAAACACAAATTAACAGAAAGTCCTGAAAAAAATCCTGAAATTCTATTATTTCTCTTTTCAAATGATACTTTTGGCATTTGTGCCAAAACAACATGTGGGGTTTGACCTCTTAATTAATGTCTTCATTTGTAAAGTAATCTTTCTTTTTTTTTTTGGTTTGAACTACTTCGATTAGTTGAAAAATTGGTCTCGGGGGGTGAATATTTCACTGTCTGAATTATTAATGCCATTGTACTTTTTGGGGGTCTTGGGTTACAATCCCCTTTAGCTCCAGGGTTTTTCTTACTACTAATTAATATAAGGTCATTTGTAGGATTGAAATGAATGAATAATCAACTTGTTATGATGTCTTTGTGGCCAGCTAATGGTGATGCATGGCCAAATCCTTGGTGTCAAATCCTTGGGGATTCTGATCCTTTTTATTCCAGATAACAATTGTTTTATGACTGGTTGGGTAAAGATATTTGGAGTATAATTTCCTGGTTATTGGTGGTTTGTAGACAAAGCAGAAGAACTTCATTGTTTTCCACTGTGAAGGAATGAAATGTCCTTTAAGGAAAGGGTGGCCTCTCATCCCTTTAACAATGCGTTGTTCAATGTAAAGTCTTTTTCATTTCACAAAACCTTGTTAATACAAACTAATTGACTTTAAGGGAATTCAGGGTGAGACAAATGACTTCTTCAAACTACAAAAGACTTACTCATGGACCTATTCTATGGAACCTCTGTAATGCATTCCTGTTGATGGCCGGACTCCATGTTCTGTGCTTCTTCTAGACTTTTTGGGGTGGGGGTTGTGGGGTTGATATTGCTGGTGATGTATTTACAGAGGGAGCTGCCTTTGGCCTGACCAAGGTCAGCACCCTTTGGCAAAGCAACCCTCTTATCTCTTATTCTGTTCCTCTTCACATAAAACAGGTGCCACTACTTGGCATCTCCCATTAAAGGGAGTGACATTTTGTACTCACCCACTGCCAGACTCTATAATGTCATTCTACAAGGATCCATGATATATCGTCATATTGTGATGCTCAAACGATTGGAGGTGGTCTGCCACCCCTCTCAGTGAACTGCCAAGAGCTAGTCCTCTGGTAGATACCTCTGGTTTCCTGTTGTCTGGTGGGGGTATATCTGTCATAGGCTATGCATTTGGCATTTTCCCAAAGTATTTATCATAGCAAATAGGTGACCTATAAACAAAACTATCAAAACCCAGTGTTCTATAAAGAAGTGTCTTTGATGAAACAATTCTGCCATTATCTAATTTTTAGTAGCATCCAGTCAAAAACTGTTGAGTTGAGTCAGGTGGGCTATTGAGTTCCTCTGGCCCAAGTCGGTTGAAGTACCTGAGTCACTCATTTCTTCGCTAAAGTGAACTTGACTGCAAACTCAACCACAGAAACGTGAGGTTTTCAGTGCAACTCAACTGACTTCAAGGGGAACGGTAACCGCATTTGTATCATCTCGCCAAGGCCATCGCTCTTGCACTTGGAGTTATCTGTACTGTGGACAGAAGTCACTCTACGAGAATAAAAGTCATGCTGAGGACAAAAATGAGTAATTGAGCTTCTTCTTGGACTTATGTATGAACATACCTGGGAACTGTCTGGGTTTTTATCTTGTGTCTGCAGGTATAGCCTTTTTGCACTCCGGTTTTCTACTTTCTTTGGGCAGGTTAGAGATATGTGGCCATGCGTACTCACCACCCATGTCCTACGTTCTTTCCTTGCCCAGTTCCTCTCAATGAAGGCTCTCTGGGGCTGGTCATGGTCACCATAGAAGGCACTCACCCAGAAAAAAACAGAGAGATATCTGGGACGTTCCCATTTATGTGTATGAGACGCCCCCCAGATATGTTTATACATACAATACAGGCAAAAGGGCAAAAAAGCTAACTCTGAGGGGAAAGATATGCCCAGATTCAGCCGTCTATTCAGCTAAGTCATGGATAACCCAACAGAGCTTGCGTAAAAAAACACATAAATACCCAGACATGTTAACTTAACAAAAAAAAAAACCCAGAATGAAGCAGAACAAATATATAAATGCACCGCTGCCGCCTTTAACAGAGGGGTTTGTTTGGAGTGTTTAGTATCTATTTATCTCTGTTTTTGTACTGGATCGATTGTACTGTCCCTTCGGGTCGGCTTCAGAGCTTCGTATGTAAATGCGAGGTTTTGAAGGGGGATCTGGATGCGCCTTTCATTTTCTCCTATAATTTCAAACATTACTTTCAGCTAAGATCCAGTCTTGATGCGGCGATGCATGAAAAGTGAAATAATGGTGCTGCTTGGCAGGTGATATTGTCACAGCGAGGCGGCGCGGAGTAATTGAGAAGCTGTAGCAGGGTTGCCCGAAGGCTGAGTCTGCTCATTGATTTAGTATCAGCTGCACAATCCAAATCCTGTGTATTGTAACCAAGGGATTCTCACCGAGCCGGCTCATCTTTGATGTGTATGACTGCTGCTTGCCCAGTTTTTGCAAGAGCCGAGTGTTTTTAGCAATGCGCATCGCCGGCGCGGGCAGAAGGCACACAAACCGATAGAATAAGCACCGGAGGTCACATTAAAATGATAATTTATTAGCAACAGATCAATATCTTTGTCGTGAAGGTCGTTGGTAACATCGAGGATGCAATTGTCTAGGTATTCGTTGAAGCTGAATATTATTCTTTTTGTTATGGTGTTGACTTTGGTAGAATTGTATTCATTGGATCAATATATATATATATATATATATATATGAATTATCATAATAATAATATATGATAATATATACATATATATAATATCTATTATATTAGATATATATATATACTATAATATAAATATATAATATATATAATTATGATATACTATAATATATTTATTATTATATATAAATAAAATATTTTACTACTATATATAGATATATATTATATATATAATGTAAATATATGTATATATATTATATATAATATGCTCCATTGATGTTTTTTCAGTTTCAATTATTAGAACTTTAGTAACTCCCTGTACCCTGGATAAGTTGTCTTCTGGAACACAGAGATACAAAGAATTAGATGGGTGATCAAAGCCATTTGGTCCACCTAGTCTGACCATTTTTTTCCTCTGCTGTCCTTGGTCTTAAGGGTCCTCTTATGTCTATCCCATGCCTCTGTGCGTCAACCTCCACCACTTCTGCCTGAGAAAAGGATGAGTGCGTCTGGGGGCGACTTTTGGGTTGAAGGCCTAGTGCCTTTACCAATTGCACCGATCTTTTGTAACTCGGAGAATCCACATATAGTTCACGTTCTAATTGCCAAGATTTTGTCAAGGATGCAATGGGGTGAGCAGAGCATTAGCGCTAGTTAAATGGATACATTATTACATCCATGTTCCAGATCATAAAAACTTGTTCTAGAATCCACAATGCTTGTCTAATGAAATTTAACCGACCATAGAATGCTGTCATCGACACCCTTCACATATGCAGCTTAATGAATACCATTGACGGATAAACCGTTTCCATGTTCACCCATGGACTGTAGCATAAAAATGAAGGCACTGAGCTACCCTCGTGCTAAATGATGCGCCATTATTATTTATGACCTCATTCGCAGGCACCTCCATAAGCATAACACCCATGCATATAGTTTCATTTCTATCCCAATATCTAACACAAATATAACCCCTTAATGACAAAATGCATTGTTTTCAATGGGTTTAGGGACCGCCCATTGTCCTTAAGGGGTTAATAATTTTATTTTTTAGAATTGGAATATAAATATACTATTAGCTGGGAACACAAAAAAAAGACGACAGAGTAAGCAGCGGTAATAATTTGAGCCTCTAAACTCATCCCCAGAGCATGGACAGTAATTGTAATAACATCAAACATTTGACGGCAGAAAAAAAAACATTCGGTCCCATCTAGTCTGCCCATTTTTCCTGATGTAAAAAATCCCAATCACTCCTTGGACTGGTCCCATAGGGAGAATAGCGTAATGTCAATGTCATGCATATTTAGATTCCCTCGCTGTATTTGCCTCTACCACATAGGCTGGAAGACTGTTCCAACTATCTACTACTCTCTCGGTAAGTAAGAACTCCCTAACATTACATGTAAGCCTTTGGCCCTCTAGTTTTAGATTATGACCTCTTGTTCTAGCATTTCTCCTTCATCCAAATAAATTTCCCTCCTGTACGTTATTAAATCCCTTTAACTATTTGAATGTTTCTATTGCACCCCCCCTCTTCTTTCCTCCAAGCCGGACATATTAAGATCCTGTAGCCTTTCCTGATCATTTTTATGGTGCAAACCATTCACTATTTTAGATGCCGTCCTCTGAACTCAATATCGTTCGGATGACGGGGTCTCTAGAACTGTACGCCACACTCTAGGTGAGGTCTAACTGTAAAGTATCAGAACCTCCTCCTTCTTCCTGCTATTTATGCCACTGGCCATACACCCCAGCACCCCGCGACACTTTTTCTGACACTCTGATTGTCTGCTTACATTTAAGTCAATGCTTTATGCTACCTTGGGATTTTTTGTGTGAATATGTTATTGTGGAACTGTTTGCCAATGAATGTGTATTCACAGAAAACACATAGAACTGTAGAATATGTATTAGTAATCAGCCAGAAAACTAAATCTTAGATTCAGGAGCCATATGCCTGTCCCATGCATGTTTAAATTCCCCCACTCTATTAACCTCTACCACTTCTGTTGGGAGGCTGTTCCACTTATCTACCACTTTCCTCCTTGCATTCCATCTAAGCCTCTGACTCTCTAGTGTTAGATTATGACCTCCTATTCTAGTGTTTCTCCTCCTTTGAAATAAACGTCCCTCCTGTACTTTGTTAAATCAATTAAAGTATTTAAATGTTTCTATCCCATCCCCCTCTCTCTCCTCTCCTCTCCTCCAAGCCGGACATAAGTTTGATAAGTTTTATCCTCGTCCTAATGTCATGGCACGTTGAATGTAGCAGGTTAGATGATTGATCATGACAGGGTTAATTTAGCTAGGGGGAAGAGTGCACCGCCAGTGCCCCCTACTGCCTGTATATAATCACGGGCAGATGCCTTCTGACAGAACTCAGCCAGAATAAGACCATATAGGAAAAATGTTTTACTAGTAAACATTAATTCACATGTAACCTTTTTTAAAAAAATTAATAAAAACTATGATTGAGAAAAATGCATTTCTTATTTTTTATTTCCGAACCTGCCCCCTAGTTATGCACATCTACCCCAGGCTTGCCGCTTTGCCCCCCAGATATGCCTTATACCCCCAATATGCCACTTTGCCCCGGAAATGCCTTATACCCCCCTATACGCCACTCTGCCCCTCAGATATGCCTTATAAATACCCCTTATATGCCACTCTGCCCCCCCAGACTTACCAATGCATCCCCAGACTTGTCTCCTGTGCGCCAGACTCGCTGGTGTCTAGTTGGGGCAGCCGGTGAACATCTGCAAGATGCGCATAGACAACCTCTGGTTCTGCTTGATACTTCCGCAGGGGCTTCTATGGTGGAGCACCGGAAGGTCATGTCACGCCGGGCAGCAGCGGATGATGTCTACGCGCATCGCAGACGTTCACCGGCTGCCAGAGGGGAGGATCCAGGTTCCCTGCAGCGCTGCGGGGGATCTGGATCTCAATCTTATAGTCAGACCTCTATTTGAGGTAGGATTATAAGACAACCTTGAATATAAGACCAGGGGGTCTTAAAACCCTGTCTTATATTCGAGCAAATACTGTACAATATGAATTCGGAATTTGAAAGTTTCTTGATTTTTTTTTTTTAATTAAAGTGAAAAATTCGGAAATTCTATGAGTTTAATACATGGCTTCTAAAATACGCTACCATTCTAAAGGCAACAAAAAGTAATGCAGAAATCATCTCAAGAAAAAAATTTTTTTATAATAAAAAGTCAAGAAAATCAGTTTTTTTTTAAAACTGTAAGTGATGCCCCTACCTAGCTAATTGCTTTGTTATTAGGAAGGTTGCTTGTTTCCCTGAGAGCAGAATGTAATTAACTTTTGTTTATCCCTGTATCTCTCTTTTTTTTTATTTGCCCTCGAGGACGTAATTATTTTCATTGTTGTAAGAAGATGGTGGCCGAGCATTAGGAATAATTAGAGCAGATGGCAGGAAAAAACAAAAAACAAAAAAAAAATTAAAAAAAAAATTCACAATGTATTTTGTTATAAAAATAAAAGGGCCCCTCTTTTCCTGATATTAATGTACGTGTGAGGTTTGGAACAGAGCGCGAGACGGCGTAGACCACACATTCCATCATTGAAATGAAGTGTTTGGAGTCACAGGTCCTTAAGACGGGAGAAATATACATCGCATTCCATCACATGAAATGTTAACCTTGTCATACTTTGGGAATCCGAACAGAAACGCTTATTTTGTATTAGCCGGTTAAATGGCAATCTGTCATCGCCGTGTAAGTGCTACCTCGTGAGTGTTACCGCAGTCCTTTTTGGTTTTTTTGCTCGCGACTCAAACCCAGCTTGTTGCCAGTCAAGCAAAGAATGAATTCTCGTCGAGACAAGTCGCAGCCTTAATCATTATTACTTAACCTTTCCGAGGCAGGTGTACAGGGCCACTTCTGTAGGGGGGGCTATCGTCATTTTCAATACACTGGAAATGTTCAGTTATATGAAAAAGGGTATTTTTAGTCTTAAAAATTATATATATATAGTATTTTAATTAATCTCCATTGCATATTTAACTGCAAACAACTGTCATGTCGGCCGAAGTTCCCGAGCTGGGCTCTTATCACGTCCGGTTGCTGAGTTTATGTTGAGTTGTAGATAATTTCAGTAGATATTCCAAGTAATAATGTTCGGTTTCTGACGCCCAATACGGCTTTTTGGGTAACGACCATGAAGCCATTAACACTGCAACAGGCCATTAACTTCTAGATTTTTGTACCAGTGCGTACCTGCCATCATTCCTGAACTTCCTGGGACTTGTCCTGAATAATGTTATTATTATTTGATTTAAACGGTGCCAACATATTCTCCAGCACTGTCCGATATGGAAAGAGGACATAAGAAGTAGGGCGTCACATTCACAGGTGGAGAGGTCCCTGCTTATAATCTAAACCAGGGCTACCTTACACGGGACAAACATAGGTCCCGGTAGTCCAAGTGGCCAAAGAGAGATCATTTTGTTTTGGTGGTAAAGCACGGTGGATAAGTGCAGAAACTCTCTGGGTTTGACCTGGAGTCTTCGAGTCAAGTGCTGCTCTCCCCAAATCTCCAGGTCACTCTCCTCTTTTTCCAGGGCTGGGGAGCAGCGTTTCGCCGTGTCCACCACCCGCTCGATTCTCCTCCCAATTCCAACCCATTCAATATCATATGGGGCTAGCCCCCTTCATCCACACCCCTGGAGCAGTTAGGCAAACCCTCGTTCATGGCTAGCCCTGATCCTTCACAAAGCCACTTCCTCAGAAGAGGAGAAGCTCCAAGGTATGCTGATAACCCCAGGGCAGAGGCACCTGGAACATGAATTTGGCCAAGGTCTTCTCCTAATGGTTTTGTTCTCCCATGAGAAATTAGCATCACTGGAAACGTGTTGGGTTTGACATGGAGTCTTCGGATGAAGTGCTACTTCTCCAGGTCAGTATGCTCAGTGTCAGTTCAGGAGAGCACTGTTTGGCCATGGCCGCTCCCTGTCCAGGTTCTCCCGTCTACTCCTTACCAACTTCATGTTCTTTAAAGGATAACTGGGGCTAAGACCCCATTAGCATCTACGACCCTATGGAAGCAGGTATGAAAACTGCTTATGTGTATTTTGTTTAGGTGGACGATCATGTTAATATGTTTAATAAGTTGCAATGGTTTTTTTTTATGAGTTTGATACTTTGAACCAATAAAGAAGACAATCAAAGAATAATATCAGACTTGGTACGAGGAAGACACTTTAAAAGAGAAATTTCCCTATAAAAAGAGCGTTTGGCAGATGTGCCGGTGAAAAATGATACCAATTACATTTAGCAAAATGCCACCTAACAGTTCATAATTTCTCGCTATTTCTGAGTCTTCTGTGCCGCTTCAGTACGCGCTTGTTCCTGTTCTTAAGCGGGTTTCAGGATAGGAAGTCTTTAGATTGTGACAGTCAGGGTCTAAGATTTCTCTAGAAGGAACGTAAACGCATTCACAGGAATTCTCCAGATTTTTTAATCAGATGTGATTTATCGGGTCCTTCAGGTCCCCCCCCCCCAACAAATTTACCCCAACTCTCTTGAGGAGGCCTAAAGTCCTCAATGGGATATAGGAGTCAAAAGGTCCACCGCGGCTATCCACCATCTGATGTGGCAGTGGCAGCGCATGCAGTTTTGTGAATATACTGGCTATAGCTATCTCACTAGAGAGTACTGGGTGTTTGTGGAAGCCGTTGACTGCATAGTGAAGGAGACCGATTCTTTTTGTGGATCAAAAGTAACAGAAGCCCCCCCACTGCACAGAGCTTGGCTGGAGTTGTTCCTATCCAGTAATGAATAGTTCTGAGATAAGAACACTCAGCTCATGCACCTATGTTATGCTTGAATCTAAAACAGCAAGTATGATGGAGACCGACGTGTCCATATTGACATAAGTGTATTTTATTTCGCAGAAAATGTGTTTCTGCAAAATATAGAATTTAGAATATAAATTCTATATGGAAAATACAGGATTCTGGTAAATCCGATCAGTTGAAACTTAATTGATTTATTAACAGAACTATAACTACTTTATTACATTAATAATCAGTGTATTTTATGACACTGAACATGTAGGCACATCGTCAATGGCGCCATCTGCTGGCCAAGCAGGTGATGTACATGGCACTTACCACAATGCAAAAAAATGCAAAAAAATATCACTTCTTGGCATTTTTTATTCACTAGTCTCAGCCTTTTTTTAGCTTGTTGACTGATTTTTTTTTATGATGCAAACCAAAAAAGTGCGGTTCCATAATTTTCTATATTTTGTCTTTTTCGGCGTTGTGCGCATGCGACCATTATGTTTTTATTTACCCGGAAATATTTTATTCGGATTAAACTGATTTTTGAATTATCAAACTGATCATGATGCAGTCGGATGTCTGTGAGATTTGGTATTTTTGGTGGGGGATGATGTGGTCCCATTTGGATGCCCCCCCCTCTTCCCCAGACAACTCCAGTCTGCATAAAAGGACCAAGAAGATCCAACCCTCCTGCAGACCAGGGAGAGAAGGACTTTGGGGAGTCCGACCCCTGACTCGGAGAACCGATGCTCATCGTGAACCTCAATGGACACTTTGTTACTGTTCGCCTTTTGTTTTCTTTGTTCGCACCGAAGCACTGAGCCTTGGGGCTTCAGAAATAAAAACAATTCTAAAATATTAGCTTTTTTTTGCATTGGTGCCCCCATGTTGAATAAGAAATAAGTAAACTGAAGTCGGGCCCTGTCGAGGCCCGTGCACCTTGGAGATGCGTGAGAACTGAAATTTCATGCGAGCTCCCTTTGAGAGATCAATGCTGGTACAAAAATAGTTAAATTAATTTCCAGTAATTTTATTTATTGCAACAGTTTACAACTTGGAAAGTTGAAGAATAACTGTGGAGGTCTTTTGTGTGTTTAAAGCACATAGTGCGCATTCTAGCGCTAACTCTGGAAATCCAGATAGCATCCCAACATTTCAGGGTGTCCAAATCGAGGGTTATGGCAAGGCGCGGTTGAGCGCAATGCCTCTTGCGCATGGAGAGGCTCCTTGTGTGCTATTCCCAGTCTAATTCCATCATGATTGCACCTATACTGTGTATAATATCTAAAATATACATATATTAGATCGCCCATTCTTCATCAATCTGGAATATGTTTGTGCTTCATTATGTAAACCAAAGATAATAGTTATAGACATTATATTTAATGAGGGGGGGCAGGAAGCATGCCCGTTCATAATCTCTAGATTAGTAGTTACAAGACAATGTTTGAACATTCATCCTAATTTATATATACAAAGCATTAAAAGAATAGAAAATCTAAAAGTTTTGGTTTAGTTGATGTTTTGGTTTCCCCCCCAAAAAAAATTAGCCAAAAACGGCGAATGATATCTCTTAACTGAGACCCTCTTCTGACACAAGGTGCTTTATGATGTCATATTCCATGCCAAAGAGGGTCCTGCTCGATAGCTGTGCATGATCGCTTTCCTTAATAAATCAAGGAACGGAGGGTTAAATTACAATTACTAAACATTCATTCCAAAGCAGAGGTCAGTCTTCAATCAGCCCATCACGGAAGGTTGATAACTTTTTTTCCGGTTATTTATCATTATTAAAACTTCCAACTATATTGAATATACTCGGAGTTTTTCATTGATATGTTTTTATTATTTAGTGTATGATTCATGCCCCTAATACTTAAAGGGTTCTTTTCTTCCCTGTAGGATATGACTGCATTAAAACATTTATTACGTTCCTTCTGTCTGTTTTTTTTCTTTTTTTCAGGGTATAATCGGGTTACGTTTCTGCAGTCTGTGGTCCGAGAATTCCAGCTGGCCTTCTGGTCATCCACCATTAGATGGCGACAAAGTCACAGTGGATACCGGTCGTACGCTACTTCTCGATACGAAGACCAGTCTGCTCACGCTGCTGCACGTTAAAGGTTCGGCTCCGATTGCTTTCCTTTAACATCTACAGATAAATATAATTGTTGGGATGTTATTAAAGGTTCCGTCCCACTAAGGCACGGCAATAACTGAACCTCCTACCACGTTACGCAAATAAACCGTAGCAGGTCGGACTTATTTTTTTTTGTCCCGGAATGTTCAAATGTCTAAAACAAAGAAAGTTTTTTAAGAAGCTTCTTTGGTTCCTGTGGTAAAAACGTATCGCTGATTGCTTGTGTTTCACATGACAATTATGTGTTCCCAGGAAAAAAAAAAGATGTATTTGGCCTTTTACTTAATTAAATAATTATTTCTAGGAAGGGTTTCCATGTATTGTAAAAAAAATATATATTTTTCACGTATTTTGCAATAGTTTAGCCCTTTCAGTGGCACATACCAAATATTATAACGATAAAAAAAGTTAAAAAAATAAATAAATACATTTACTTTAGAGTGTTAAAGACATCACACCCTGTCATATATACCGTCTCTTGTGTGAAAGAATAAACGTCCTAATATCCAGTATCCAGATACCTCTGAAATCTCTTAGGGTCTGATATATTAACATGAATGACCCCCAGAGAAAGAGAAATAAAAAAGTAAACTAATCACTAACGCATTTACATAAATGCAAAATAAATAATCAAAGTAAAGAAATAGAACCAACATTTCAATCACATCATTTCAAATCATTACTACTAGAAAGAAGAATTGTATTTTGTATTAAAAATGGTATTGTGCAAAACTTTGGGGTCACTCAGCTGTTTTAATGCCAAACAAGGAAATTTCTAGCCATAAGTGCAACAGAGTTTTCTAACGATCAATTAGCCTTTTAAACTTAAACTTGGATCTGTGAACACAACGTGCCATTGGAACACAGGAGTGATGGAGTGATAAAGGAGTGATTGGGAGTGATAAAGGGCATTGGAACAACAGGAGTGATAGAGTGATAAAGGGCCACTTGGAACAAGAAGTGTGGGAGTGATAAAGGGCCATTGGAACACAGGGTGATGGGAGTGATAAAGGTCCTGGGCACCGGAGTGATGGGAAGTGATTAAAGGGCCATTGGAGCACAGGAGTGATGGGAGTGATAAAGGAGTGATGGGAGTGATAAAGGGGCTCCGTGCGCCTATGAAGATATTCTATAAAAAATCAGCTGTTTAAAAAAAAAGAAGCTTTTGGCCCGTAGGGCAAGTCCAGCCTAGCCAGCCTAGTGGCCCAATGCTTAATCTCCCCACATTTACACCAAACGGATACACGGTAAACCCATAAAAAGAGCACAGAAAGGAACCCGTTATGATGTAATGCTTCCCGATGTCTTTGTTACTCTCCATCCATCCATGTGGAACTGCATGTAAAACACAAATGAAAACATTAAGGTGGTGGCCCAAAA
>VKOC01000060.1:379651-408065 GCA_009364415.1 Spea multiplicata
AAATTAGCATTTTTATTACAGATTACACAATTGCTATGTGGTCTTCAAAGTACTTAACCGTACTGTGTTTCTGTTACTTGTTACTAATACTGCTAACGTTTCTCTATATCTCTTTTCAAAATAAACTAAAATATTAACATTTAATTTCCAAGGACCTGTGCAAAGTGGAGAACAGTATTGTCCGCTGCCAGTTTTTCTCTTCTCATATTAATATTACTGTAAATTAAGACTCCTTAACTTAAAATAGCACACACATGCCTTTTTCTGGGTATAATCTATGATGTAAGTGTGCGTCACTGTGTTCTTTAAAAGCTAAGCTCCCGTAACATTCGTAACGGCAATATTGTGTATTTAATGTATTTTTACGTTCATTAATAGCAGAAAATAATATTGTTTCATCAGCGGCAGACAAGCATTTTACAGCCTAGGGCATAAGCCCAAACAGGGGCCCATTTATCCCCAAAATATATCTAACATGTAGGTTAGACCTTCCCGATAAACTAGACCCGTGCATCACACATTAGCCGTCATGAAACAAACTGCCTATAAAGCCAATGGCAGAAACATAATAAAACAAACAAACAAAAAAAGTCAACATAAAACAAAAAATATATATAATTTGCTTGGAAATTCTTTCTAAAGACTCAATATTTTGTGCTATTCTCCTGTGCTCAGATTAGTGCCTTTTAGGGGTTAATTGTCCCCCAAATTGAAGCCCTGTCCTCAAGTTCCTTGCCTTGGTTGGAGAACTTATGGCTGCTTAGCTTGTCTAAGGATATCCTTAACAGGGAAACAATGGTGATTAGAGCTCCTATGGACGGAGATCCTTCTTTTGGCGAGCTAAAATTACGGTCAACCTGAGTGCAGCTTTGGTTCATTGGAGCCCAACTGGTGAATTCAACGAGGGAAAAACTGTGCGGAACTCTCTGTACAACGGAGTTTGGTTCAAAATGATACTATCCGTGAATCGATTTACTGCAGCTGTCAAGCATAATTCTTGGTGTTATATTTGGAAATTAAGAGGGTCCAAGGTTACATTAAAATGATCACTGCAGAGTGGGTGGAATTGGAAAAAACTCAGAAGACTATAATAACTATAGACAATGTTTAGTGCTCTGCCGACCTGGAGTCGAGAGACTGCCATGGTGGTCTTCTCTTATAATATATACAGTTCCCTAAGGTTCACCCCATGGGTATTAACGGTATTCTGCAACTTAGCTTCAACACTAAGTGCATATTAAAATTGTTGGGGACTCGTAATGAGACACAACCAAATGGTGAAGGCCAACAGTAATCAAGAGAATTTCTGTAGGACTTCCTTCCACCAGGAAGTTTGTCATGTTCTCCATGATGGAGTAGAGTTATGATGTCTTCTACTCCCCACCAGGACTGAGCTCCAAAAGTAATTCGCATATAATTGGCATGTGTAGGAACCTCAACATCATAGATGGTTCAGTGAGTATAACGGGACCCCCCCTCAATAACCACAAACACTTTATGGAAGGTAGGCAGGAGGTTCATGAGATTTGTTAATTAAAAATATTTTCTTTTTGAAAGCGCCAATATGCTGTTAGTCTTTCCCGTTAACGTGTTTGTGGATTTTTCTTCCTCGCTAGTATAACTAGCAGGCATCCTTGTAAATGCTTGTTTCGTGGAAATGCTTTATTGATTATAAAACACAAATGTTTTCATAACTTGATTGCCCATCGAGTGTCAATAAATCACTCATCGGTTCACCCAGAATGAGTTTCTCCTGTAACAGGAACTGGCAATATTATTTATGAGATATTTTATAAGCTGCTGGGAAAAGTCCCGTCTGCAGAACAACATGCGGTTTCATGGTTTCGGCTACACAGTCAAGCTATAACTGTATGAAACTAAATTAATCTTAGGCTATCCTCAAAAGCATGAATATATATAATATAAAATACAATAACATCATATATTTACTGAACTATAGATTTTTTTTATTACTGTACTCTAATATATGTAAGAATATTTAATATTTAAATATATACTTATAATTCCAAAATCCTTTAAAATGAGCATTGGGAACTTCCAAGCCTTGAAAATAAATATTTTTGCGTAGGTACCATTAAACATAATCTGTTGTTATGGCTGGGATTGGTGGTGTGTTTGGAAGTGGACATCTGGCCCTTTGTAGGTCCAGAATGTTGGTCTTGCAAATCTCGCCACCTATTGGTTGAATATCGTGGAGTCTCAGCCAATAGCTTGTTCTGCATCTCAACATCCACTGTTGAGAACGCTTAGGAGGAAACTCTCTGCTTCCCCGTCAACCAACAGTTTCTCTGGTCCACCGTCAAGCCACCATCTCTTAGCAGCCCTGTGACCCCATCCATTGCCTATTTTAGAACAGTGCTCCTCAACCCTCTCTTCAAGGCAGTCCTGGATTTAGGTGTTACTCAAGTGTGTCTAAGGTGTTTTTGTTTTTTAATTTTGCCAACATTTTAGACACACCTGAGGGTTGAGGAGCACTGCTTTAGATGTCCAAAAATCCCTGATTATTTATATAGTATTATAATTGACGCATATAGCACATGGTAGAGGCTACATGCTTGGGCTTCATTAACAAGACCCCACACTTTAGTGACTTGGAATTGCCCAGGCTGGGACATGCCGTGTAATATTTGGGTCTTCTGAGAAGAGTTCAGCTGTTTTCTTCAGCTCAAAAAAACCTTTCATGGAGTGTGTCTGGGGTCAGCACCCCCTAAAACTGTACCAAGGGTTCAGTTTGGAGAATGTCTGAGATTACCATTTTTAGAATACAATTGCAGTTCTATAGAACAGGTCTACTTATTTAAATGAATTACCCATTTTGAAAAAATCTCAAATATAATATTCAAAATACAATAAGAATGTCTTATATATGTAAACAAAATGGCCTGTATATATGTTTGTTCTTTTCTAAAAAAAACCCCAATATTCCACAGTATTTATTTATAGATTATTCAAAAGTAATTATATAATTACAATAAATGCAGTATAAATGAATGATAAGTGTATAATATAAACAAGACTGCAAATAATGGCTCCCATATCAGTACATGTTATAATGAAGAAAAAAAAATGTTAAATGTAAATATATATGTAAAGCTTGTATCGGTTCATCATATCTGTCAATCTGTCAATTGTTATTCTCCCTTGCCCTTTAAGTATATGCAGTGTGCAGCATAAGTTCTTGGTAGTATAAAAATAAAACAGAATAGTACTATTTTTTTTAAAAACTTTCAAGACATTTTCTTTCAGTTAGAATAAAGGAAAAATTATTATTAATTTACTTGTTATATGTTGTGTGTTAATATAATAAAATGTTTTATTAATTTAGTGGGGTAAAATTAATTAAAACCATCTTGTTTTAGCATATTTTTGCAGTATACAAAGCACACGGGTTTATATAAATTGTAAAAATATTATTTATCTTCTCTTTCAGGTGGAAAATTAATATTTGTAGGGTCAGAACCAGTGCACCTCCGCGCTCACTATATTATTATATCACACGGTGGATTAATTCAAGCGGGGACACAGACTGAACCATTTACTGGCAAAGCTCAAATTACTCTGCATGGAAGCTCATTTTCCCCTCCGTTATATCCTTATGGGGTTAAATTTCTTGCCGTCCGGAATGGAACACTTTCGTTACATGGTAAGTACACGCAACGGGGGTTAACAGAACCGGTCAGCACGAGAATCACTACATGTCAATCAATACATAGCCTCAAATATCTATCTATAAGCAGCATATAATTCTTATGATAATATGTAAATATTAATGCAATATTAATGTTAGCAATAAAAATGTTAACTGGACATTAATCCCAAAATAATATATATATATTTTGTTTGACATTTCAGTCAGTAGGCTTCTCCAGATATGATGTGCTCCAGCTATCCCAGTTCACAAACAGTGATATATTCTGGCCTAGGTTGACTAGGTCTAGGGACACCAGACCTATGGGCGGGCAGCCCCAAGACCACTTTACCATTGACCAATCACGTTTTATGGGCAACTGGCCTCCTTAGTGCACCATAGCTCTTTATGGCTTCCTTGGGCTAATCCAAAATCTCCCAAAAAAACATTCAAAAGTGTACTATGGAGGTTCATATGGTCTAAACAAGAACATCAGTAAAGAATGAGGACTGGGTAGGTCTGGTGGGGGCGGATGGCTGCATCGCGATGGGTCTTGCTCAAGAGAATGGTCAGGGTTCTAATGGATTCTCTGCTAAACCTAGCGTAAACTCCTGGGGTCATCGGTAAGCAACCAATGCGCTGGTTCCTTACCAACTAGATTCATTCAATGAACCCATGTGCCAAACGCAAACAGGGACATCTTTCATGAGTAAAGCAAATAAAAACCTGTCTTCACAGTAGATAACTAGGTGATAACTAGGTAGACTAGTACATGCACTCCAATGCACTCTTCTTCGGTAGATATCTCACAATTGCTTGACGTGGGTGTCTTTCCAAAGTCATGAGATTCACACTCAAGAATTATGGCATTTGTGATACCATCAGTGATGTCATATCTGCAATAATCCTGCCTTAAATGGTATCCATGATGATGATATTATGAAGCCTCTGATGTGTACAAAAAGGACTTTAAGGTCCACATGTATTTTATGTATTTTCAGCCTTAATTCAATACTTTGTTTAATAAAAGAATACAGTAATGGAAATATCCTTTATAACTTGGCTTTCAATATATATGTACTTTTTTTTTTTTTAGAAAAAAATTGAAAAAGCAATCCATCCCATTAGTCCTAGATTGGACTCCTGGGTTCTGGCACCAGCAGCTTCAAAGCTGTTAATTGGACCCAGTTCATGTTATATTTTCTCCTGGTCTCTGTGGAACAACATCATGGCCAGATGTTACTGGTTTAGAGAGGTTTTTTTTTGGGGGGGGGGTCTACATCTCATTGAAGAAATTTGTACCAGCTCTCCATGTTTCTGAAATAGATTACCACACCTATAAAAACATTAAGTCTTATCATTATCAAGAGGATTCCGTTTTCTAAACAATAGATTATCCTAAGAGATACCACATTACAGTGGTAATGTTGATGGAGTGTTGGTGGGGGGGAAAAAAAGGTCTAATTTGGTCATGCGAGATGGAAACAAGAATCAGCTGGTTCTCCGTCTGAAACAGAGGAGCCAAACTATGCAGCGTTTCCGTGCGTTGCGGAATTCAACCTCCCACCGCATGGCTACAATTAGTTATCATTGAAACCATTCGCGCAATCCATAATTTAACGCTGAGGTAGTGAGGACCCTAGCCACCAAAATCGGCTTACGCTGTCTCAATTTGCCGGAGCTGTAAGGCTCACATCAAACGGAACACGGCGTGATGGTTCCAATTTAATACCATTTTGGTCTACGGTACAGAACAAATTGTGGAGCATGTCGATGTTATTTTTTTTATAGCGATATCACAGTTCACAATCATTAAACAAACAGACTTTGAAATTCTCAGCCAGCTCACGGAAGACGAAGCCCGAGTGCAGTTGGATTTTTCTCTTCTGGAAAGTTGACAATAGGCTGCGGCCGCGGCTAATTCCAAACAGTTTTCTTTTTGATATGTTAATGTGACAAAGCAAAGTCCCAGAATTCTCGGTGAGTGGCAGATTGGTTCTCGGGTGGCCAAAAACACGTCAGGGAGAACTCATTGTTGCCCCTGGCAAAAGGCTGCTCTCCTGCCAATCAGGGCGCACCACCCATACACTGGCTGCCAATCAGGTGTCAGTTTAAACCGATGTCACACACAGAGTGGTAGAGCGGAGTATTTGACAGTTTAATCATGGCCCTTGACACCGTGGAGCCACTCTATGCTCGAGTGAAAGGGTGTTATTGATTGCTCAGTGAAGAAATTTATCACTGTCGTCATCCCAACTCCGTGTTTCCCGTGACAGGACAATACGCTCTAAAACCAACGTTCTCGGTTCCATAACCTTCCATTTCCAGTAAAATCACTTAGAATTCTAACACAGCGAAACATTAGAATTCTGAGATGATGGAAGGAAACGTTCCTAAGAATACCAAAAGAATACCCAATACTGGTTCTATGATTTCATTGGCTGTTACGGCCAACTTCCTGTTGAAGTAACCGTAGAAGCTTCTTCTGTAATGAGAAGGCATCCAGATGTTTTACATTGATACGGACGAAATGTTACATTTCACGGTTCCGAGGGCTAAGAGACTCACGGATCAGTGCAAATGTCTGAAGAAATCAAGATCTACAACATATTTGTGGATTTAGTTGAACAAAAAGTTGGTTTTGTTTTTTGTTACATGCCATATTGGGACTCGGCTCACAAAATCGGTGGTAGGCTAACAATGATGATGGCTTTTTGAGTGTGTGTGTGTGTGGGAGATTGGTCAACATTCTACTCACGGTAGAACGAGTGCTTGTATGAGCTTGTGCTGTGCCAGGACTTTCTTATTCAAGCTTGGATACCTTAATGGGGAGGAATATTCATGGAGATTAAGAAGTGAAGATACAATTTATTTTATATAAGCACATGTGTTCTGTTCATATACACATGGGGTCGATTGGCCAAAGACGGTGCTTATAGGACAGTTGGACAAATCAGGTACCTAATATCACTATATATTATGAAGGGCCAACCCTAGTGAGCTTCTGCTGCCGGAAGTTGAGTTCCACATTACTAATGCATTATGTAGGGCCAACTCGGACCTCTTTGCAGGAGAAGGTCTTCTCTTCTCAGCTCTACAGTTCTACAATCGCAGGGTCTATTCACTAAATAAATAGTTTGAATACGATCTAGAGTAGACATTGATCATACATGAGTGGTTTCAACTTCAAATGTATCATATACCTGAAGAAGAGACCTTGATATTCTCAAAAGCTTGCAATCTATTATAATTTAGTTAGCCAATAAAGGTCTCATCAAGTTTGTTTTTTCTCTTTCTTCGGCTAACATGGTACAACTCTATGCATAACCATGGGAAAACCCTCAGGGGGTATTATTTAATCAAGCTGATCCTAAAAATTAAGGTTTAGGACTTCCGAAGTCATCTTCCGGTCCTCGTAATATAATAATCTGTCAATTAATATCGAAGAACAGCAATGCCAGAAGCAGCCCGTTTCTAGAGCACAAGGTGTGTATCAAAGAAGCCTAAATATCCAAACCATCTTACAGATTATACAAATCTCATACGCTCATAAATAATTCACTTGGCGTAAAGTTCGCAAACTTTCTTGGAAAGGTTTTAAATTCTTACTTCCTCGGGGGTCATATCTTTCTTAGGCAAAACGTCGAAGATTTGGTTATAATGG
The DNA here is from genome assembly GCA_009364415.1 of Spea multiplicata. Lineage (NCBI taxonomy): Eukaryota > Metazoa > Chordata > Amphibia > Anura > Pelobatidae > Spea > Spea multiplicata. The sequence continues at coordinate 386,965 of VKOC01000060.1, forward strand.
GGCACATGTTCAGCGTTGTGTAACATACAACACCCATTAACAATAATGTGTAATTCAATTGACAGCGATGAAAATTTACCTAGCAATATGTTGCCGTTATCCCCAACTGCTTTTAGCATTTAAACGATCATTTCAGCTTGCTTTCTGATTCCTGCAGGCGAATATTCCTTGTCTCGTTCAATAGCACCATAGATTAAGTGGCTATAATGCAAAAATGGTACCAGCTGTATACAGACAATACACGGTATAAAGTGGGTGTCACGTGACAATCGGAAATGAGCCCCTAACACAGGTAGCGATCATTAAGAGCTTTGTTTCTGTCTTGGTAAAGATTTTTAAGCTATATGCACTTGGGTCAAATGGAGGTATAAAAAGCGACCCTGGCACTTTAAGGCCAATGGCCGGACACACTACGTTGGCCGGCCGGTGCGCTACGTTGTTACAACATGGCCGTGTGTATCATCTGCCAGCAGCAAATTGAAGGACCAGCAGAAGAGGTGAGTGTGGGTCGCCATTAGCCCTTGGACCACTGGCTTTTGGTCCAGTTTGCCCAGTTTGCATGATGGCAAATCCTGGCATGACCACAGCTATGTATAGGATGGCGATGTAATGTAGAGTGAATGTGTTGCCAACGTAGGAAGAATAATTACTTTTGTCAAAAGATGGAACCTCCCATAAAATAAGTTGTGGTATTTGCCCCATAATAATAATGTTATCATAATAATGTTTTCAGGCAGCTGCATATCAGCCATTTGTATTTAGTTCTCACTCTGTTATCTGATCCCCGATCTGCTAGACAAACCCCCCCGACTCCTTATCATACTGCCTGTGGGAAACAATAGAACGGCTCAGTTTGAATCGCTCAGTCGGACTTTCTGTCTAATGAAAGTCTATGGAGGAACGGACTTCATTAGCATTGCCATAAAGCATCAGCTCAGTGTGGTGATTGACAGGGCAAGTTGCTGACTGACAGCAATGGCGGCCTCCAGATATAGGGAGTTTATTGTAGCAAAATGTGTGCATGTGTGACCTAGATGTGTAATTGTGTGTGTAATCATGTGTACTTTTCTGTGTGTGTGTGTATGTGCATATATGTATAATTGTGTGTGTGAGCATGGATGTGTAGGTGTGTGTGCGCAAGGATGTGAAAGTGGGTGAGATGGAGTGTGTGTTAGTAATGCCCCTGTGTGAAAGAACAGAGAAGAGACGTGTTTGGCTGGCTGTGGCTCATGCTTCGATCCTGAAAGAAGATTTAGAGCCTGGTTTCTGCCTCTTTTGGCCAACCTGGAATCCCTGAATACAAAAATAAAGTACCTTTTCCCGTAAGCGCTGCGCAGGGTATTCCAATTCAAGTTGCACATTTCATTATATTCATAACAAAAACATCACCAAAGAGATTCATTTCCCCGTTATGAGCGACGGTGTTATGACAGAAGAAACGTGCGCAAATTGAATAATGCGGTTGTTTGCACTGGAGAGCTGAGGTTTCAGCCGACAAGGTGCTAATCTAATTAAGTCATTTAAGTCTAGAATACATAGGGGTATATTAATCAAATGGGTGATATTATCTCCTCCGTGATGTTATGGGTAAATGATTTATCGCAGGAGCCTGGTTTAGGGAGCGTGATATCATGTTTCCACGTCCTATTGATTTTTTTTTCTAGTGTGTGTTTATCTGATTAGCACAGAGGTGTTAACCCTATGAATACCCAGTGGCCAAGAAACACCCAGATAAAATATGGTATGATCCATACAGCGATGGTTATTTTGTTCCAGGGGCAAACCCACTAAACTGGCCACTTGGTCACAAAACATTTGTGTCAGAGGTGTTGTTCCACCTTTTCTGTTAAATATAACAACTTGTTTTTTTTTAATTGGTTTTGAATTGCGCAACATTCTGATTTTTTCCAGGGAATGCTTAATTCTGAGATGTTTCTATAGTGACTGACAGTGACAAGGTTTTCTTAAAAGTATCTCTGTCCGTTAAACATATATAACCTCACATTGAAGGACCACACAAAGATCTAATGCATTGGTTTCATTGGGAGCAAATCATGAAGGATTCTTTATTGGCCCACTTGCAAAAGTATGAGGAGGACAGTGACTACCCCTGGGAGCTCTCAGGGCTCGACCCAATCTCAGGGTAAAGGGGCAGATTCTGAGGGTTCCGGGGTCACATAATCTGGAACTGACTCCTTCCTATTCTACTCTACTGTGATCATGTATAAGACAAGATGGTGCCTCCAGTACATTATGGTTGATGTCCCTGATTGAACGTAAGTGACTCAAGTCAAGGTTTCCATGAGGACCGGTAGTAGAGCCATTTGGTTAACACAGTTGGCGAGTAACTACATAGAATCTTTACGGTTCTCTATGAAAAGGTTAATATTTTAAGTCTCTGGATCAGCTCATTTAGAAAGTTCCTAGGTATCTTTCTCTTACAAGAAGAACAACGTTGAATCCCTTGCCTTAATGTTAAAAAAAATCTGTACATATTTTTTTATTCTTAGGTTGGGTACCAAAGTTCGTTTTTACACATCTGGCATTGGAAGCCTTTGCCTACGATACTCGATTGATATTAAAGGAGCCTGTAGACTGGAGCGTTGGGGATGAAGTTGTCATATGTGGAGTCGGTTTTGAAGGCAACAGAATGCAAGAGGAGGTTTTTACAATTGAAAAAATCAACGCCACGGAGATTACCATAAATCCTCCTCTTAGGTAACCCAGTGGACCAGAAAAGTAACGTTTTATAATATTTTTAACGTATATTCTTTTTATTTTCTCGCTTCCTTATCAAAGCCACCAAAGAGTCATATTTTTAGGAAAAATTCTCATGGACTCTTTGAGACAAAACCAGAATTCTTATTCGATAAGTTAGACCAAGCTTAATAAAGTGGGGCCTGCTACCAGCAGATACAGATATATTACAGACATAACCCACTCAACATTTAATATGCCCAAAATAGCATGTGAAACATACAAAATATAATTAACAGCTAAAAAAAGACTAATACTTTTCGACCCATACTGAATTTATTAGAAAATAAGACGAGGTATTCCTTTTTATCTCGCTTTTTACTTCAAGAATTATGAAGACTTTTCTTGAATGCTCGGCCATTATGGATTGTAAATGTCATCAATGTGAGAGACGACATCTTTCTCCTATTTCAGGAACTCCTATAAGGTTATAGAACAGTTTGTAGATGGGCGCATGGTTTACCTAAGGCCTGTCGTAGCTCTTCTCAGTCGAAATGTTGTGGTGGAAGGAAACCTAACTGAACCCTACATGACTCATTACTGGCAATGTCTTCAAGCTGGCATTACAGGTGAGATGTCAAGGAGATGTGCAATGGGGGAAGGGTGCAAAGCTTAGCCTTCAAAGGCCGTAATATACCTTACCACTGTGTCTTAAACCTAGGGTATGACATAGGCTCCTGCACTCCCAGTGGTCCAGTGGGACCCCAGATCCCAGGGTATCACCAAAGGTTTCACATGGTAGACATGTGGATTCTTAGATGTTTGTGCTAATGACATCTGCTACTAATGAATTTTGTAATTATGTATTAACATGGATTTGTGTCAGGAGAACCTCAACAAGTTCTACTGGCGGCTTGACACGCCGCCAGCAATCTGGCAACTAAGGCCTGCTTGGTCAGCACCCTTGCCGTATTGTAATACCCCTCTGAAGGCGTGTCCTTAAGGACCACCATTCTCCAGCTTTATCTTTATCCCCATGGGAATGCTATCGAGTAATTACTAAAGCCAGGACTGTGTGTGTGGTCCTTTTGGAGATATACCTGGAGCTCTGCACGTGGGGGCCAGGGCAAGCCCTAAAAAAGCCTTTAGTGGGAGGAAACTGGGTTGGGAACGGGCAGAATGTGGACAGGGAATGGATGAGATATCGGTCAGGAGTGGGTATGGTCACACTTCTCCTCTGCCTGGTAACCTGACCTGGAGACGTAGCAGACCAGGACTTCACCCAGAGTTCCTGGGTATGCATATTGCTACTGAAAGAACAAATTCATAAATGTCATGAGATTCCAGAAATCATTTTATCATGTTTTAGTATTTATATATATATATATATTGTTTTGAAGCTGGCTACTCATATTTTTTATTTCGTATTTTCCTTAGATATTTCCAGATGTCTGTATTACAGAAGTGAAAGGAGGCTAGGATCCCAAGATCTGGGAGCAGCGTTGATTGTACAATCCTTACAAAATGAACCAAGTCGACTTCAGGTTTCAGGGGTCCGGTTTGAACACATGGGAAAAGGCTTCCAAAAACACCTCAGTGGTCTGAATCTCATCGGCAACGGCAATATGTCTGGTAAGAATTCTTCAAATGATGCCACAGAAGAAGACGAGGTCAATGCATTGAATTTATGGTTTTAGTAGGAGTCACGAAGGGTACAACCGCACTATGATCATGCTAAAAACTCAACATTTTAGTTAAAAAAAAAAAGTAATTAAAAAAAGGCATTATACTTATAAATAACTGAATATTGGATAGTTCAAGAGGAAGTACTTCTGTTTCTGATCTTTGCATGATGGAGAAAAGGCCCTAATACGTTAAACTAATTTCATATGAGAACCCATATTATTTATAATGGAGAAAAAATAAACTTTTCACATCTCTGCTGACTACTCGGGCTGTGCGGTTATTGAACAGGGTTTTCTTTTCCATAACAAAGTAACCAAATATGTAAACTATAAATGATTTGACTTCTTTTCTGCCAGGATCTTACATCCGCAGATGTACGATTCTAAATTCTTTTGGAAGAGGTCTCAGCATTTCTGGAGTTTCTCATTTTAAGGTGGAAGAGAACGTACTCTACAATATAAAGGGTCATGGTATTCTGTTGGGTGAGTTTTATAATGTGTAGCTCCTTTTTCCAGTAATTACCATTTATGACTAGTCAATTTAAGTAAATAGTATTGTATTTGAACAACGTATAAAAGTTCTTAATTTAAGTCTAAAAAATGTGTTCTTATTCATAGTTTTTCCACAACAGTCTAATTCAGGGAATTTTGATTACCTGGTGTCAATATTTCTAAGAAACAAATTAGATTAATCTAGCCCCAACCTATCATTGACTAACAAATGGCGTACTATTGGATACCCGGATTGGCCACCTCGCACTCCGGGCAAGTGGCCGGCAGCACTATGGCAGATAGGACCCCATACTTACCCATTCTGCTGGTTGGCCCATTCTGCTCCAGGAATAGTATTAAGTGTGAAAATGGGGGTTCGGGCAGAGTTTGAAAATTTGCTTCGCAACAATATTACAGGACTACGGTGATTCTCTTAATATGGATTTTTTTTCTAAATTAGCCGACCCTTTCGTGCACGATATCGAGATTAGACACAATGTGATGATACGGATATCAAGCACAGATACCCTGTCCAATACGGAAATGATAGCCCCGGCAGCCGTGTACATCAGGGCACCCTTCAACACCATAGAGGTGAGTTCACATTAATCTTTTCTAATTTATCATTGAGATCATTACGTAGCTCATTATAAGAAAATGTCCAACCTAATTATTTATTTTAAATTTATGGGTTTTGTCCATTAACAATTGAATTGATTTTTAAGATGGAGAGAATAGGGTACTAGGCTACAAAAAATGTAACAAATTATCTTACCTTTCAAAACTTATTTTTTGTATGGTAAATCAGACAAAAAATGGAAAAAAATGGTAGAGGGTTAGATGTTAGCGGGAAGCGTAGGTCACACCTGGAATAAAAGAAAAGGGATTGGTATTTTCAGTAAAATATTCATGCCTTCCTAAGATGTATCTAAAATATTTACTCAAAAGTAAGCCTAATGTTACGTATGTTCTGTAGGCAAACTATAACTTAAATTTGAATTTAATTAAAATTAAATCTGGTACACACGCAAAACAAAAAAAAAGGTAAAACTGCAAAACAAAAAAAAGGTAAAACTGGGGCATAGACACATACTAATACCTTTGCCAAAAATGACAATGGAAAAAAAAGAGAATATTTAGCTCCTTGTTTATAAAAATCAATAAAGCAAGCTTCGAGGACCTTCGTTGTGGCCGTTTTGGAGACCTTTCTGGCTCTGGCCCTTGATAAATACCCTGTAATAAGAGGACAAAGTTAAGAAAAGTCAAATCTCATTCCTTTGGTATACATAATTGAGTTTCTTTTGTTGTGCTTATGTGGTTTAACCCCTTAAGGACAACGGGCTGTCCGTAAACCCATTGATGACAACGCATTGTGAGCCCATACGTGTAAAGGCTTTGCCGAGAAGGGGTTAAAAAAATCATTCATGTTAAGACTTTTGCGTCCCCATTGACTCTCAGCTTATTGTGACCTCATGGCTCTTCCTGAAAGGGTTAAGGCTAGAAATATTTCTATCCAAATTTTAAAAAAGATCTGTGTAGCTGCGTCTATACCGAATGTCTGCGCTCAATGCTCCATTTTACTTCCAGGTGAGATTTGATGTTCTTGCCAAGTTTTCCCCAAGGCATTTATAGATTAGTAATTTTTACCTAAAATTTAGCTGGAATAAAGGCTTATAATGCATTGACTTCGGAACCAAATTGATTTCTACACAAATTCTCTGCTTGCCTAAACCTCTATCGATAGGAAGGCGTGTGCCGCCATGAATGAGCTTATTTAATGATGAGCCATGCACAAAGTACATTCCACAAGTAGAAATGCAATTTGGAAAATGGCATTAGGTAATTTTGGAGAGCGAAAACGCCTAGAGCATAGGAGATGATGTGGAAATACACCATGTAAATCACAAAGTTTGGGGGAGCTTATATATTCAATCCATGCAGTGTTTCGAGAGAGTCTACAAGCCAAGGAGTCAAGCGCTAAGAACATGGTCTGGCCAACAAGCTCACTTGGTATTCTACAACGAAAATAGCCTCTTTTTTTATATTTCTTAGGGAAGGCTCTAATACGCATACCCCGGCCCTGAAAGCTGAAGGTTGTGGAACTCTAGTCCTCAAGGGCCACAATTTTAGGATGCCTACTCGTTCGTAGGCAGGGGTACATGGAATTGGGGATTGGGACTGGAGATGTGCATCCCGGGGTCGGACAGAGCCAACCACTCCCCTCCAAGGGGTAGATAAAGCCTGAAAGCTGTGAGAGATGGAGCCTCTGCGTCAAAACCAGAGAACTTCCATAAATGACCATACAGTACGTAAATATTAGCTAAGATGGGGTACCATAGTAGATGCAAAATGAATAAATTACCACATAAAGGTATCAGAGTTAACCGTGCCTGCTGGACTGAAACATCAACCCTGGCTGCACCTTCTGACTCTGCCCTAGGCATCAAGATCCATAATTACTGCTCTACCAGACTTTAGGTTCAAACATTTTCTGAAAAAAAAAGAACAGATGCATTAGGAACGTAACATGAACAGTCCTTAAGTCATTGGTGTGTGTGTATATATATATCTGGTTTCTTCATGATTCTTTCTAGGAGAACATTGCATGTAATGCCGGTTATGGCTTCTTCTACCACCTTTCAGATGATGGACCTTCTCAGGCACCCTTGCAATCCTTCAAGAAAAACACAGCTGTATCATGTCTGAGGTGGGACCACAACCGGTGTTTCTTTATCGTTCCATGGCAATATAATTGCATAAAAATTAATTTAAAAAAAAAAATCAAATGTGTTTAAAAAAAGATTTTTAAAAAAATGGAGGGTGGTGGAGATTCAAAAGATGTAAAAAAATAAGAAAAACAAATTAAAGGGAACGTTATATATAGCAGATACATATTTGCCATCAAACCAAATATCTGCAACCTTTTTATCAGACCCCTTGAATATATTTATTGTATTAAGCGCTGCGTAAACTGTTGGCACTATATAAATGAAAGATAATAATAATAATAATAATAGTTAAGTTAAAAAAAATGTTGCCTAGAAATTAATAAAATGCTTAAAATTTGCCTTAATTTTTTTTTCATATACTTTTACATATCACAAAGTAATAAAGGGGATATACATAGAGTTGGACATATTTATACACTCCCTATTTATATTTATATAATTACTTGCATTTATATATTTATACGAACATGCAAATCTAAGAAAAATAGTCTTTTCTTTCATGTAGATTTGGATTTTGGTTATACCCGGATTACAGCCCTTCACACGACGGGCCGATGGCCACCTTCCAGGGCTTCAGCGCTTGGAGCTGTGGCGGCGGAGCTCAGGTATTGAAGAACGAAAAAGTCTCTAATAATCGCGTTCAATTAGAGGCGTCTTCTATTGTCGCCGGTTGGCACTCGCCTTGCAAACTGCTTATGTTTACTGCAAATCTCCAAATGTCTTCAACAAATTGGCAGATAAAAACGCGAAGAAAAAAAAAGTAAAAAAAAAATAAAGCCGTTTTACAGAAAACCCCCCGAAAAAAAGAAATTAAGAAAATGGCATCCTTCCTAAATGGCGAAGATTAAGATACTTTAGCATTGCAAACAATCTGGTTAAATGATTCAAATTCTCATTTCTGGCTACGCACGCAGTTTAAACAAAAGAGTGATTGGCTACAGTTCAAAGCGGCATTAGGAAAGATTAGTAGCGACTGACGACGGCAGAGCAAATTAACCATTTGATGTCCTCCCGCCGTTTAGATCGCTAGATGCGGAGACGTCGGCTTTCGAGAGTTCAACGTTTATTCTTGCGGAGACTTCGGCATTAATATCATCGAAAGCACGGGAAACGCGGAAATTTCCGATAGTTTATTGCTTGGCCGCTTCGATGGGAAGGTAAGTGGGGGGAAAAATTTAATCTTTTCATTCTAACTTGTAAGACGTAAAATAACCTTTGACAATTTCTATAGCATCAAACACTCCGGTGCGTTGTTGCCGTATATATAATATATTATATATATATATATATATATATATATAAAATAGGCGCTGGTGTGATCGCTCTAAGCTGTAGCAGCAAATTTGATAAAGTTAGATTCCGAGGTTCCATTAAACTTATGTCTCAATCTCTCGGCATGTTTAATAACTGGGGAAAAAAGGTACTTTATTGGCTTTACTAATAATAACACTGTGTTTTCTGTCCCGGAGCATATAGGTGATGACTGGAAGTATATTTCATTATTTTGAATTCTCCGGAGGATTGTACAATATACAAACTCTTGGGATAAGCATAGAATACTGAATATAGACCGTGTGTATTCTGAGGACCCTTCCTCAAATTTTGTGAAAGTTAGAATATAGACACGGAATATAGACATATGGACACGGAGGTAAATGCCAGATGGGCCGCTGGCCATTACTTCCTCATACCTGCCCAATCTGGCAGATCAGGTCCTGCATTACGTGACCACTGCCTGGGTCCGCTCAGCTACATGCAGGTCTTCTGCCGACTCCGCATGTATGTCATTTGGCGGCCAATGGCCTTAAAGTGCCAGGGTCCCTTAGATATCCCCATTATTTAAGTACGTTTTAGAAAAATACTTTCATGCCCAATGTTGCAGTCTCATTATCATTGATAATGCAAAGACATTGTTGTGTTCTTCTGACGTTAGACTGGTTTATTTGGCCCAAGTTGTTGTAGACCACTATTGGCCACTGTGACCTTTTGACAAACAGACCTGGGAGGTTCTTGTGGTAGGACACCCGGGACTCTCCCCGTTCTGGGGGAGTGGCTTCGTGAAGGGGTGGGGTTAGGACCAGGGGACCTTAAATGCGCTCGGACGGAAAGTGGGCGAGGACTGTTCTTGGTCAAACACCGCTTTGCAGGGGAAACTGAGGTGGATCCCAGGGGAAGCAGCATTTCTCCAGGAGACTCTGGGTACAACCTAGTTATGGTTGTGATCTCGTGTGGCCCCTCAAACTGAATTCAGAAGTTGATGACTGAATTCTACCCTACAGTAGGCCCTGATTGATGTCTAACAGCCACACAGTCTTTGAGGGTTTGAACCATGGATGAGAGGAGATGTTTAGCTTCACTTAGGCCCCATTTGTCTCCTACAACAAATCGATCTCCTTGACATTACTCACTGATCTGAAGATAAATATGAGGCCTCGGTGTTAAGGTTTTGAGAAGTGATATAATGTAAGGAACATAGAATGTGATGGCAGATCAGACCCATATGGGCCCATCTAGTCAGCCCACTTTTCCTGCTGTAAAGACTCAAACCTTAATCAGTAGTTGGTCTCGTCTTAGATTCAGGTGCATTAAACCTATCCCATGCCTGTTTAAGTTCTCCCTGTGTAGTAGTCTCTACTACTTCTGCTGTGAGGCGGTTCCACTTATCTACCACTCTCTCAGTAAAGTAGAACTTCCTTACATTACATCTAAGCCTCAGAACAAAAGTTTCAATAATTAATGCCAGCGTCACTGATAGTGTTTCTTTTTACTGAAGTATTCTACTAAGTGCTGTGTAGACCAGAATAGGCTGAATAACATCCAGCGGTTGTTTCTTGGGATCTGAATGAAACAGCTCGCAGACTGCGCGTTCTACACCTTGGGGAAATGAGACATTTTGCTTCTGGTTTTGCCAGGGGTTCAATTATAATTGTTATTATCTTTGTTATCACATAATAACATCCCTTGTGCCATAATTTGCATCTTAATTTATGTAACATTCCCATTAATAAGGTTGTCTAGTTTGCATCAATTAGATACCGGTGACATTCATTCTTTTTTTTTTTTCTTTTGCGAAAGTTAACCTAGAATTTTTGCTTCCAGGTAAACATTTAGAGGTAAAGGTTCTGCTCAGGAATATTATATTTTTGGCATATTCGTTTAGGTCACTAATTCATAAAAAGATTACTCGATAGGATTGGAAATAGAAGAAAGGAGAGCCACTAAACCGAATGTAAATATCATAGGGAAAGAGGGGACTTAAAGGGTGATATCATCACCATGTACAAGTGCGTTCAAGTTCATAAGTGACATCTTCACCACCACGGACAGGGCAAATAAGAAGAGACCATCTGATGTGGTTAAAGATACCAACTAAACAGAGAGGAACATTCTTCACAGTAAGGGCTGTAAAGCTCCGGAATGCACTGTCTATGGAGGTGGCTGATCACTGGTGCTCTGGAGACTTAAGAACTGGATGAGGTCTTGGCAAGCAAGGATTACTCCTAATGTAATGAGAGGCAAGGCGTGAACATAATATTCAGCCCGCAGAGTCACAAAAGGCGTTTTTCCCCCTTTGGACTTGGGCTGGCATGTGCTTTTTTTAATCGATATCACCAGTCTATTGACCCAAATATCGACCCTTGTTGAAAGTGAGCATTATTCACACAGAACGCGCGTGGCTCAATGTCTTATCTTCTCTTGTCAGGACACGGGTTGTATGACAGCTGGTATTAAAACTCCTAAGAGGTTTCAGGCTTTCCTTTCCAACATAACCTTCATGAATTTTGACCATACCCTGTGTAGCTCCATCAGAACCTGCTCCGGGTGCTCAAGAGGACAAGGTAAGCTAGACAGATGTGTTGAAGAACAGTTGAGTGTGCAAAGTACTCTGATTTATACCTTTCATAAAACCTTCTTTGGTCCTTGACCTCTTATCACTAGATTAGCCTTTTGCCAATAACGGCAAGTTTATCCAGATGCTGTAGTCTGAAGCCTATTGCGCATAATGGGACCGTATGCATAGTCGGGCAATTGGTGCTGTATGCTCGTTCATACTCCTGCTATTAATTTCACCCACTTCTGCTGGAATAATAATCTACTATCAGTGTAACTGTTGGATAAAGTTAGTTTAAAAGTTATGCCGCAGACCTCAGGCTGACATAAGGATTCTTTCCTTTTAAATCAGAACTTAAAAAAGAACCCCAAAGAGATCAAGGTGGCACTTTCCCCTTAAATGTTGGTCATAAGGACTGATAACATGTATATTAAAGTGCATTAAAGAAGTTTCATAATCCAAATAAAAAATAAAATGACTCATGAGTTAATTTAAAAAAAAATAATAATACTCAATGCATTATGACATCATCATGTGTATTGTCTGACATTAACATTTTTTTTTTTTAGGTGGATTTACCGTGAAAACTCAGCGGCTAAAGTTCCTGAATTCTCCCAGACGGCCTGTTTTCCCTTTCCCTCATTCTGCTATAGTTGACGACCTTGATGGTTCATTCTTTGGAATGAAGGGCAGCCATCTTGTGGCATCAACGGACATCCTTCCCGATTCATGCACGGAATACGCCGGCATCAATGGGGCTGTCCCCGGCAGCGTTTGCGGAGAAGACGTAGTTTTTCATCGTATGTCCATCGGCCTGTAAGTACCGATAACACGTGAAAAAAAAATTGGTTAGAAAACACATTTTTTCATAAAAACTCAAGTTGCGATAGAATGTGCTGATCCTAACAACAGTACCATATGCTTACTTTAAGTCACAGAAGATGGGTAGATAAGACATGGAATAACTGTTTAGCCTTCACTGAACTGCTAAGCGTTAAAGTAACATCTCAGATATAAATCATGTGTTAACCGATGTCTTAGGAAAGTGAGAGTTTGTGATAAATACTAAATTCTCTTTAAGCTGTTGAACAATTAGAAATGATTGATTACGTCTGCGTTTCAAATAATGTGTTATTCATTTCTTCAAGTTTACAAAACATTTTTTAAGAAGAAAAAAAAAATCTAAACTGTTTTGGTAATGGACCATGTCAGCTCCCGACTGTGTTTTCCGATGAGCGTTACAGTGAGGTAGACTGTTGGTTTTCTCTAAATTCTACTCTAAAAAATATAATAAATGGGTTTTCATAGAAAAATACCATCTGTAGAGTTTCTAAAATAGAAGTTCTATTAATTTCTACCCGTGGGAGATTAGACCATCTGAGCTTATTACTTTCTTTGAGGGGACTTATATGAGACCCCAATAATGGACAAGATCTTAGCATTCCGTGAAACACTAAAACCTCAAACAAGGAGAAAATGTTACCCAAGTTGTGAGACTTCCTACAGAACCTGGGCCTTTGAACCTTAGAAGGGGCTTTATCTTTATTTAAGATGGGCTCAGGGGAGGATGAAGAAGAAGAAGAAAAAACTCTTCTTCCCTGGTGCCAAAAAAGGCTCTTCCTCAGAAGAAGAGGATGGCCTTCTTCCTCTGTTTTTGGAACTTGGTCTGAAGCCAAGCTGGAGCCAAGATGGAGAATTTGTCCTCCATTAACAAGCACTGAACCTGCCAGCACCCAAGGAAGACAAACTGCCCCAAGACGCCCGCTTACCCCCGCTATCTAATGCTAGGTGACAAAATGTTGTAAGTGGCACTTTATACAACTTGAAGGTATCTCAACCGGTTAAGAGTTTTAGCTAAGTAATTAAAACCTCTTTTTAGTATTTGGCACCACCGTATCTTGTGGTCATTTCCAAAAAAACATGCAAGATCCTTCCAAAAGAAGGCAGATAGAACGCCTTCCCTGAGAAACTAAGCCCTGGTGGAGTTTTAGTCCAGCATGGCACTTCACTAGTCATTTGTGGCAAGTACAATTACTCTCAATCGCACGGTAATCCGATCTCATGACATATTTGGAACATACATAAAAAATTAACACAAATTACTATCCAACTACGCTAAAGAAAAACTGTTTCAAGACATAATTTTCCTCTTGTTCATAATGTATGGGATAATGGGATTTATACAGCCACTTATGTTGCAATTGACTTTTATATCAGATAGAGTCTGAATGTTTTAATTTAAACAGAATTAAATTTGTTTTTTTAAAACGATTGTTCCGTGTATATATATCACATGGAGGATGTGATCAGATGGTACATTACATAGTTATAAGTGTATTGCATAGAGAAGAATGCTAATTCAGTTTAGGATTAATTGCCCCACGATTACCGTGGTCTATTGAGGTTATGCCACACTTTGCCCTTTTCCTACGTACATAGTACCCAATTTGGTATTTACGCCCGAGCATTAGGCACAAGTCCCAATAATGAGGGCTCTGGCCAGGGAAGCCACTACATCCAGACTATGACTGCAACTTTTGGACTGTTATTAGCTATGACAAAGCATGGCTTTGGCAATGGGGCAAATGGTTGGGTTAGTACAAATACACCTACTTACTGACTGGTATGATAAAGGGTTGGTGGCCCAAGACTCCATCTGCCACACCATATACAACAAGAAAGAAGCCATAGTGACGTCACAAACCAAATGAAGGTTGACCTACTAGAGCAAGATTGGAAAGGGCTGGTCTTGAGGGTAGATAGGACCCAGTGGTAGCCTTGGGGTTTCTGAATAAATTGTCAAATTTTTATATTTTGTAAATCTTTCTTGTAATACCTTATTTGGCCACCGGGGGAGAGAGGTCCTTATGGGTGGTAGACAATAGGAAGAGCCTCCCAGCAGAGGTGGTAATACTGTAAGGGAATTGAAACATGCATAGGACAGGCATATGGCTCCTGAATCTAAGACGAGACCAATGAGTACCATCCGAGTCTTTACAGCAGGAAAAATGGGGAGACTAGACGGGCTCTATCCTATAAAAGTTATTTAGAGAGACGTTTAGAAATATTTGATTGTATTTTAGATGCATTTTGTGACACTATCACTTATTATACCCCCCACCAGAGACAGAGACCCTGAAAGAAGCTACAAAGTGATTGTTACCAACCGTATGAATAAATCTGTCTCGCTGGACTATGTTCAGGACACTTTGTCAAACCAATATGGATGGCTTGCTTTACTGGTGGATAAAGAGACTTACACAGTTATATTCGACTCCCCCGAAGTAGCCAATACTTTTAAGGTAGGTAATGTTCATATCTGAGCTTTTTTTCCGGGTTGGTATTCTAGACATGCAGTGCTGCTCCTCGTGGGAGTGATTTGTTTGCCATGCTTTGTAAAAAAAAAAAAAAATATATATATATATATAAAAAAAAAAAAATACAATGCATATCCGTGCATATCCAGCCATTGGCCATACTTACGTCATCAGGCGGCCACTGGCTTTAAAGTGATAGGGCTGCCCAGTCTGGCCCTGTTTACAAAATGTAACCTAAAAAGTGCAACAAGTGAAATGTTTCTGCAGGTTGCCCCTAGACACTTATCAAGTTGTAAAAAGTAACTTGTCTAGACCTTTAATGTAACAGAAGCCATGTTTTTCCCTTTAAAAAAATCACATGAATTAATTAGCGGGAATGAATATTCATTAAGATACTGTGACAGTCTCAGAGGATTTGTTACAAGGTCTCACACATAGAACTACATTTCCCAGCAGGCAACACAACAGGACAGGCAGTGCTAATGAACCACACCCAAAACTCATTAAAGAAACGGGTTTAAAAAGCTCAGAGCAGGTGAGGTTCTGGTCCTTTCATACCTCTCCTGATTGTCCTGTAAATGCATATTTTTGGCTTGCTAATAAATCTGTTGGAAGAAATCTGGAGATTGTCAATTGTGACCCCAGAAGACCATAAATCTGAACGTTATCACAGCTGGTGGAATAAGTGAACAGAAGATGTCAAATGCTCCAAACAAGGGGTGCAAGTCCTAGATGATAAGCTCTGTGGAACCCAGCTAGAGATCCCTGAACGGTGGGATCAAAGCTAGCTTCCTCCAGAAGTTGACTGAGGCTGTCAAACGTGCCTTGTGACATTTAAGAGGAACGCTCAGAGGGCGCTGGCCGTGCGGACAATGTGCTGGTCTTCTGGCACCGTTCCTGAGTGGAGAGCCCCTGAAAGCATTTTGATCTGGAGCCCAATGATTTTGAAGTCAGAAGCACCAAATCCATTGAGTGTTACTGTAGGTCTGAGGTCCTGTGCTTGGACATTCCATCAAGATAAAGCGCTACAGTCACAGATCTATGACCCAAAAACACTTGGTGATCGTTTCATATGGAGCCTACAGTCATCTCCTCGCAGATGGATCATCCAAAGAACTCCTACACACGCACATACACTGCTGACCAGTTGACTGCCCTTATAGACGTATGGTGGCTGCTGATGTGCTGGAGTTTAAAGCGCTAACCAAGCCGGTGAGACTTTTCCTTGCATTAATTATGTGGGTAAGGAAAAAGTCCCGTGAGGAACTCAAACGAATGATGGTTTCAACTTTCAAGCAACTGGCAGTGATATTGGGCCTGGTGTGAATGTCTGCCCCCTGTTTACCAAACCTATGCAATGCCGGAGATACTTATGTGTTTACAGTGGCTTCTGGTACAGTAGCGCCCCCTCTAGTAACTGTTCAGATGCCCCACAATTATAATTGATTACAGTAGATGACAGGCTTGGGACAGTATGGTCACTCTTGTTTAGAAACAATCTGTACGAATCTCTGAAAACGAGGCAGGATGCCAATGAAACAAAAGTAAACGTAGCAAAGAGCTCTGAATTTTCGTTTGTTTCATTCTTTCGCTCACGCTCACTCACGCACTCAGAAAGTTAAGGTGGCTGCCCCCATGCTACACACATAGCTTGGTTTAATACATACGTCTCCCTCATTTTTATTTTGCTCAGTAAGCACCATTTCATGGGTTTATTTAATGTGTAGATCTATAAATTGTAGGTTTTGGTAAAAGTGAATGATCAGCAGTAATACATATTATGGTAAACACAATATCTGACGGCAGATCGGACCTGTTTCTGCATCTATTCTACCCGTTTATCCTGCTTTAAATGCCCAGACCCAAAGTCATTGGCCTGGTCTTAGATTTAGGAGTCATATGCCTGTCCCATGCCTCTTTTAATTCCCTCAATTACCATCTACCACTTCTGCTGGGAGGCTGCTCCATGTATCTACCACCCTCTCTAGAAGAGAGACAGACATAGACGTGTTTTGTATTTTTATGGACGGATTGCTATACAGTAGAAGCCTCGGATCTAGGCTGAAGCCCTCGTCAATGCCACTCATGACGGCTGACAAGGACACTTAGTTCAAGGCATGACAATTTTTTATTGAAATTAACACAAAATGTCAGCAGCGAGCATCGCTTGGGCAGAGCGGGCAAAGTCTTGCAGCGAGTTTTGTTTTCTGAAATGACTTTTAACTTCAGTAATATTTTTGAAGAACAAAGACGCACTTGACTAGACATGGAGCGTTCCAACGTAGCGATATTGAGAGAGATCAGACGGATCCGTATTAAAAGAACTCGCGACGACAAATTAACTGCACATCAGACGGATACAAATGTAAAAGAAAATGCCATCTGACCAAAAATATGCATTTTTTTTTTTGCCCAAAAGATAGAGATCGATGGGACAGCATGCTTGCTGCCACTAAATATTACCCATTTTATAATGTCCATACATTCCCATCATGTTAACGTATGGACCCCGTATTAATGGTCCATTGCTGGCGCTACTATGTCTGTTCTCAGCATCTGCGTGATTATTCCTCCCCGTTATGTTTTCTCTCCCATGTTAAGTTGCTGATTGAGTCAGGCAAACGTTGTATGGGTTGGGGGAGAAGATGTGTAAACGTTTCTACTAAATACCCCCCAAAAGATTACATTGCCAAACAGAAAGCATACGTTATATATTTAATACATGCTGGGGGGGGCAGCAGCCTGAGGCCTTCCTGTACATGTTTTTCTGTATATTTATAACGGGGTCCTTATTCTATATGTACATAAGCCATCGCAAACACAAAATAGTAAGGGAAGACTCCCATAACGTATTAATTCATCCAAAAAAAGTTTTATTAAATCATCAGTGTTCAATCATCATGATGGGAGGTTTAACCTGAGGGAAAGCCCTGCGCATCCTGAAACATTGGGGATTATATATATATATATAAAAAGTTTAGAAATGGCAACCGACAGAATGTTCTTTGCTGATTCAGCTTCTATGATAAAACCACTTTTGCACCACAAGCATTTTAAGACGTAACCGCCATTGTGTTATAGTGCTTGACCACCGGTGGTGATGCAATGAAAGATTGGTATTATGATGTAAGCAATTTTTTGTCAAACTAATGTATTTTGGGCAGTGCTCCATAAATCGTCACTATATAAAATGATTGTAATAAGACAGGGCGGGATGTACTAATATACGCACGGATGGATTGTGAATGCTCTGTATAATTACTTGGATTTCATCTCCAACAGTACTCGGCCACCTTTGACAATTTCAAAATTGGGCGTTTTATATTAATGCATCACCCAAACCTCCCAGACTTCTATGACGTCACCGTAACGTGTGGATCCAGGGTCGGCCGCCCGCTTCTGTCCCGTCCCGTACCTGGAGAGAGTGGGGCTTGCGACTGGTTCTTTGACCGTAGCCTGGAGTCTCTAACCTACCTGGGTAAGATGAGTAAAACCTACTTGAGTTGCACAACCATTTACTAAAAACAGACCTTAAAATATATTAACCTCATGCAGCTAGGGGTGCCATCAAGAGTTTGTTTAAGGTGCTATAAGTGCAACACCACTAGGTGGCAGTCATGTCTCCGAGCCCTGCATATCTAGGTCGTGGCCAATGCAAGGGAGCACTTGGGATCTTTGGCACAGATCTCTTTCCCCATCGAGTGGTGGGGTGCCGCTCAACTTTTACTTGACATACCCTCTTATTTTCAGCTGTTGCTGGTTTATTGCTATACTTTCACTCCACTGATCTGAAACACGTTGCTTTAGCTGTTGCTGAGCAGACTTGGCCAGTAGGGGGCACTATGACAGTTTTAACTCCTCGTGACTATATGCGCTTCCCTGTCTTGAATGTAGACGATCGAGGAAAGGGATGAGAGAATCTTCTCAGTTATAACAGAGATCCGTAAGAACTCCACCAAACCCAATACATCCACTTTACATATAGACATTCCATCTGTAGACAAGAAGTAGATGCTATAGATCCATCAATGAAGCTCAATTGTTGGGTATTGGTGACAAAAAAATAGCAAATAAAACCTCTACAAGCCTCAATGGCAGAACCAGACCCAGAGTTTTAAATCCATAAGCAGACTTCTTAGAACTTCTCCAGCAACACATACAAGATGATGGGGGGGGGGAGTTGCCACCAGGACCCCCAAACTCTCTACAAACCACTAAAAGCTTCAAAACATGCGTTGCTAGATCATAAACCATATTAAGGCCTTTGTACAGTTTGCATGAAACACACGTCATGTTTTTGTTTTGTTTTTTTATGAGAAGTTTCGCTGCCGGAAGTTAGTATGTAGATCGAAGCTGAAGGTCTCCAGTTCCTTATCGGCAATTGCTGGCCTAGATGTTTTTTTTTTGTTTTCCTCTTTGCTACCATTTTTTTATATATATTTCATATTTGTATTACTTTTGTGTGAGTGTCCAAGTCTACACATCTTTGGAATTATGTCTTTCTATGTCTTTCTAATGTCGTGTTGCCTTCAGAAACCTAACGCTGACAAGTCGTACCGGGGCAGCCATCTCCATAGCGGAAAGTGGGGTCTCCTGTCCTACCTGCACTTGAATAAACAGCACCTATTGTGTGTTATATGCCCTCCAGGGCCCGCTATTTACCAACCTTTTGTGAAGCTCGTGTCGGTTTAATAGGTTAAGGGTGTGGAGGTTATCTTATCTACTGGTCGCAGAATGACTGGAACCACCTCATTCGTGATCCGAGTAGCGATCCGGAAAGTATTGGCAATCTGTTAGCGCTGCTAACGCCCCTTTGCAACTAAAACATTCCTGTACCATCTGCTTTCAATGGTTCCTTTTATTCATGGGGTAATAATAACAAACCCTTAGGGTAAATAAAGGAGACCGGGGAGGACTAGGAGGAGGAATATTAGACTCGCTGTCGTAGAGGAGTTGGGTCGGGCATCCTTCGGTGGCTCTGGGTTATAAAAAAGGTTTCTAGGGTCGTCTCCATGCCGTATCTGATTAATTTTACACAAACTAGACATATGTTCAGTTTTTGTTTTTAAATATATTGGAGAACGTTGGTTAAACTCGCCGCCCCTGCCTGCACCAGCCAATAGGAATTGTTTGATATGCGTTTTTTTAGTGTAGAATTTTTCTGGCCCGTTAAAATAGATTGTTTTGGACACCCAATTGTCTCCTGAGCCGTAATGTTTGGCTGTATGCCCCCATTATCTTTTTTTATTGCTTGGTTTCAGGTCCATCTGGTCTTTTGTCACACTGTAGTTAATACACTCCGTCAAAAGGAACATTCAGACCTTTGTTTCTAATTACGCCCCCCCCGCCTTGTCTTCCAAGGGTTAATTTTACCCAAATTTATACAGCAACAAAAGTCAAAGGTTTACGTTTTATTTATAGAGGCTCCAAAAGGCTCTGTAGCGCTAAATCACACGGGGCGGATCCAAAATTGCCAATAAAATGAAAATTATAATAATCATTAAAAGGGAATAAAAGTAAAAACAAAACAAAAAACACATGAAGATGTATAATATATACCGGCATAAATGGACAATCTATTAGGAGCTAGAATTGTGTGTAATTATATTTGTCAGACTTCATAATTTTAACTTGTGATATTATTAAAAAAAAATCATACTCTAGAGTGTAAGCTCTTGCGAGCAGGGCCGTCATCGGTCTGCTTGGACTGTACGAAGCTCTGTGAAAATTCTTGGCGCTAAAGAATTAAAAGATAATAGTATTTTTAATAAAAGTATTAGTATTGATAACGCAGATAAGCATCAAATATTGTTTTCACCACAAAACCACAAAACCACCAAAAAAATCTATCTTAAATCAAGGATTTTAAAAAAAATATATATATTTTCTGAATGAGCTGACCCCAAGACTTATCACTTTAATAGCCAATGGTGGAGATTATATGTAGCCAGTTGCCAATTGTGTTAAACGGTTCTAATGCCGGTCCTCATGGAAATATTGGCTTGTCGGTATTCAAAGCACTTATTTGAGTCACCTGCATTCAAGCAGGGATATCAACCATAACATACTGGTAGTAAAAGCCATACCTGGAGGCTCTGTTATGATCAGATCATTAAGAAGTCACCGCCAGCCTGTGTGACCCTAAGATTTTTAGAGTAACATTGGAGCAAAAGAGTTAGTGTGTGTGTGTATGTGTGTGTGTATGAAAAAGAAAAATACTATTTTAGTTACGTTTGCCACGATTTCTTGTTTCCCACCACAATTTCTATTTATTACTTTGCAACACGTTATGTCTTAACTTTTTTATTGGTATTATATGTATAGCTCAGCTTGATCCATACTTTATGCT
>VKOC01000060.1:408165-423076 GCA_009364415.1 Spea multiplicata
GAATTCCCCCCCAAAATATTCACAAGCCCAAAGCAAAATAATTGTAGTCAAAATATAAAACAACCACCTCCAATAAGCGATCTTACGGTTAAGGCGTGAGCTCATGTAAGCTTGTTTTAAGTTGACTCACTTGGTAAGATGATGACATCATCTCCAGCCTGTGGGATCCTCGCTCCAAATCCTCCCCACCCTTCCCCGACTCCGTCCCAGGACTGCGGAAGGGACCACTTTAAAGGCGGGTGAGGTAACGGGCTTGGCGCTGGAAAATAGAAATTCATAGAAAACTAATTGGAGGTATTAGCGGGGTAATTCCATCCATCTGCCCATGCTGTGAGAGCTCGGATAGCTATCTATAGTCTGTCTTTCCTAAAATGTATATGTTCTATATCTATATGTACCCATATATTGATCTACCTATAATCAATCTATCTTTATCTATATCTGGCTACACCTATCTACTTAATTATATGTATAAAAAAAAAAATTACATATATATTATTATAAATATATATATATAATTTAGAATACTAATGACTATATAAGAAATATTGTAGTTGTGAAAATTTTAGTTATTTCACGATTTGTAATGAGCAAATAATTGTGGTAGAGATCCACGGGCCGCCCTACCCGTGCGAGGGATGAGAAATGTGTTATTTCAAGCTGGTGTCAAAATAAAACCCTTTTCCAAAAATAAGAATATGAAGAAGCGGCACGATTAAATAAACACGTTTCTGACAAGATTGAGACATTTAACGCAGACATTTGATGACATTTCATAATATTTCAGTCTTCAGTTAAATTACAGTTAAATCGGAGGTGATTACGGGGTCCCGTGGCTGAGTGCGTTTAGACTCTGGGCTGGGGAGCGTGGTTGGGTTAATACTACTACTTAATACTGGTAGTAATAATACTGATACATAAATCCTTTGCTGTTTAGACGTTATTGACGTGATATAATCTGCCGTTTGTATATGACGCCATGCTTCTGACTACAAAGCCCTCCTCAGCGTTTTAAATGTTGGGTCAGATGGAATTGCGTGCCTTCCAACGGTCCCAGTTTTCTCAAGGAAGTCCTGATTTCCCGGCACTGTGCCGATGCCACGGGTAGCGCTTTTGCGGGCAGTAAGGTTATGGGGTGGTTGGGGAGATCTCTCCTTGAGATCGGTGGAGCATACCTCCCAACCGCCCCGCACCGTGACTGTCAGGGGGCGGAGCATGGTAGGTAGAGCCTCTGCACACGCACACCGCTCCGCACATGCACAGTATGTATTCTCCCAGACACACGAGACTGAAATTGGGACTGTGTGATTGCGATCCTTAGGATGTAGGCTAGAGTGGCAAAATTGTGACTATCCCTCTAAGCGAGGTGGCTATTTGCGTTAAGCGGGTAGGAGGCCTCATCTACCTCCAGTACAAGGGGGGGTCAGGTTGGAAATATAATTTTTTTTCTTATTTTACAAGATAATAAGCATTTATTCAGTGAAAATAGACAATTCCGCACCTGCTGTTGGGGTCACCGGCCTGCGCCCCTCCGCGGAAAGCGTCACTCGTACCAGACCTTCACCTGCGACTTAAATATAGAAAATAAACAAACACACATCACACATCTGCCGGGAACGATTCCGGAAACGGCTAGAAAGGATCGCCAAGAACGCTCGCTATCAGATAATCTCGGGGTCTATTAATAATTCTGCGTTTCTCCGGCGTTCCGACCATCTGCAGATAATTTGCTCGCTCTGCCTCCTGCGACCCTGCTTTAATATATTTCTTTAAAAACCCGATTTATTCATCAAAGACAAATGGAAACGGTCCGCAGATATCTATATCCGCTAAACGTCAAGCGCTGTTATTTTAGGGGTCTCTGAAATTATTAATTATGCTTTGTAGTAAAATGGTTACAAAATACAAGAGGATATCGCATGTAAGGGAATGAGCGAGGGTTCGAGATGATCCGTCGGGCCCGGAAATTAAAAGGCACAACAGCTACGGCCAGATGTTTTACCTTCAGATTTAAGTCAATGGCTTCTGACTTCACCTTAAAAAGACCTGCTAAGCGTGTGAAGCTACCCAGCATACCTCCCAACTGTACAATTTTCTGTAAAACAGTCCCGCTGTCCCATTATCCTACTTTCGCAGCCAGTGGAGATCACCGGCCGGTTGGGGAGATTGGGGAGGTATGGCGCTCCGAAGCTGGCCCTTTGCGTAGAATGAAATGTCGGGGTGGGGGTGGGGTATGATTCAGTATTATTCACAAATATCCACTTTAAAATTGTGATATATATATATATATAAATATATATATAAAAGTATATTATATTAAAAAGTATTATATATAATAGTATTATATCACGCTAGCATGTTGGAGTGGAAGATCGGGTGAATATGGGGGCTGTAGGGCGGTTCATGGGATCATGCATGGAATAGGCATTTTATTTTACTGAGAAGTTGATAGATAAATGGAACAGCTTCCCAGACGAAGTGGTAGAGGCTAATAACGCGGGAATTTAAACACGCAAGGGTTAGACATACGGCTCCTGAATCCAAGACGAGACCGACGACTGATTAAAGTTGGAGTCTTTACTCCATCGGCCGACTAGATGCGGAGAACGGGTCTGATCCGCCGGCAATTTCTGAACAAGTTAAACATTTTCCAGATAATCAAATAGCTGAAGAACGATGTTTTCTTGCACTGTTTATACGTTTAAGTAAAAATCAACTTAAACATCATAAACGCAGTTATGTATAATTATTAAAACATGTTATACGGATTTTTTAATAAAATCAGAACAACATTTTATAAAAATGAAAAAAAAAACGTATTGTCCTTGAGAATCAGACATTTTTTTCTGATTTTCTATCATTTTGAACGCTGGGAATATCGGAGTCACTTTCTCTGTTAAAATACTGTGCATAATTTAGGAGCCATTTGCTTCACATCAATCTTTTTTTGGTATACCGTTTAATTTTCCCCCATGGTTACCATAGAAACCACGTACATATAAAATTGACTTGAAGTTTATGAATTTTAAGACACCAATACGCCAACACCTATATATACCTATAATATTTTTACTGCAACCCCGTCCTGCATCATATAGGGGTAGGAGAGAGCGCAGCACTGGGAAGTCCCCAGACATGATTATTCGGGCCACTTGCCAAATGCCCATGTGCATTGAGGGGGTCTCAGTAGACCCCCATAGAAATCTCCCATGTGCGATCACAGAAGCCAGCCGGTAGCAGGTACTTTGCACTTGCTCCGTCCCAAGCAGGAGATGGATTCAGCCAAAACGTATCTCCCGCAGGGAACTAGAGCCGGGCAGAAAGGGAAACATCCAAAATGTATAGCGAGGGTTCCCGTCATCCCCCTATACATTTACATGAGAAAAAAAAAACCTAATTACAAGGTAACACTTGCTTTAAAGTGCATACAGGGACTGGAGTGTATCTTTGGAGTGTCCTGCTTGGACAGGTTGTGGTGGATAGACAGAAGATCCAAACACCATCGTGAGATGGTCACCTTCAGACACGAGTTTACTAATTGTAAGGGTCGCTGAACGCTTAGGATCGCCATAACTGTTCAAATGTATGGATAATGGAACAGGTAACGTATACGATTCATGTCTGTCCATTCATTGTATTATTAATATACATCCTAGATGTTGACAGTAGATGCTGGACCATCCAGTCAACCCATATGACTTCTGAACACTTCAAATCCTGAATCTGCCACATTGCCCTTTTTTTTTAATTCATGGAATACAGAAAAGTATTCAAATTAAACTCTTACAAATTAAAATTTTCTTATCCAATCACCTCAACAAACAAATGTCATGTATTCTAGATCTAGAACCCAGGGAATTTTGGACTCATTCCTAAAACTCATATACTGATCATAATCAAATTAAAATTATGATTTCTTCATTCCGTTGCTTGCTCCCCCCCCCCCCCCGAAATAAAGATTGCCCAGGAGCTTACTATGAGAGTTGTGTATAAGGTTTTTTTAAAAAAAAAATATATGTCCCCATTTATCAAATGACTACAAATCATTAAAATACAAAGTTTATATTTAATTACCTGGGGGTGGAGGGAGAAAAATCCATAAATGTTGCACCATTAATTCCATTTTTAGTTCCATTTTTAACTAATATTTTCGTCAATATAGGCAGTATATTTGAAAGCTTTTTAAATGATCTATCAGCTCGTGTGAAATAATGTACAATGCAACATTAGACAGCTGAACATTATATGATAAAGTATCACATACTGCATAACTCCACCAATCTACATAACATAATATATATATTACATACATACGTACACACATACACATACTCATACTCAGATACAATTCTTCTGATGAAGCCAGCATGCGCTATTCCCATTGGGTTTATTATAATAATCGGTGGGTTTGGAATAGGAATTTTCTATACCATCTCTCCCACCCCAGTGATAAAGAAGAGGTAAACTGTATGGAGATCGCGAGTAATTATTATATATATTTTTTAGCCAAGGCTTGTGGTTTTATTCATGATCTTGAAAATGCAAAATCTAGGCTAGTTACAGTTTTATCAACCGCATTCCCTTCCCTTTTAGTTTCATGGATTATATGCGAACATATACACTCTACAGCATATCTTCCGACAGTCTTGGTTTTCATGGCACAGTCCCAGTTTCCTGTGGTTATTCCGAAATGGTGGGCAATAGCCACACAGACCCCACTTTCTTGGTGCTCCCACCCGCATGTGGAGCCGGTTCTGCTCCTCCTCACCGGTTTGGACACCTGAAGGTTATGCTGCAGCGTCCAGGAGACCACTGCTGCTCTAATGTATCCCAGATGTATAAATTCTTATTTAATTACCATTCCATGCGTTAAAGTGTAACGAAGAATACGGCATAATGATAAATAAGGGAAAACTGGGGATTTCTAATGTATTTTTCGTTGAGCACTTATAGAACTTACGCCCATCTACCGGGTTAAAACACGAAGCCCAGAACGCATCACACAAAGATAGAACGCTAAATAAATGACATCACTTGTTACTAATATGTTCCGACGATGACCAAGAGGATTATATTGGTGGTGGCGCATGGCCATCCATATCCCGAAAGGTGTCTCTGTGCCCCAGCATAACTTATCCTCCGATTCATACAGATTTTGCCCAAAGGTCTGTTTCAAAAGAGCAATCTTTAGGATATGCCTGACGATGCCCATTGTTTTGTTTGACGTTGCACCCTGAAGCTGGAACGGAATAGTTTCCAACCCGCGATTGCCCTGGAACACGCCGGCGTATTTATCATTTCTGTTAATGTTGTTGTAAAATCCCATTATAGCTTAACATTGATTGATGCTTAGTTTATATAAAGTGTTACCCCCGTGGTTATAAATAAAATATCTCAAGAGGTGAGCTGCACGATGCAATTGTTTGCCGGAGGAAGGTGGGCGCGCGGTGTGTGTGTGTGTGGGGGGGTTATAGGAATAAGATATATGGTTAAAAGCTGGAGGTCTGCTTGCCTTATGCACAAACGCGTGATGGATACGGTAAGCGCTTCCGTACCTGGTGGCTTTTGGTTATAATCTAGTTCCATCTCTTACATCCGCACCAATGTAGTAGATCGTTAACATATAAATCAAGAGGGACCGCTTTCACAAAATATCCCTATATTCAGGGCTGGCTGTAACGCAGGGCATAAGGGCTAGTTGTCCTGGGCCAAGGCTTACCATGGAGGCTTATGTCAGCGGTCCATAGGGTCTTATAATAGCCAACGTAATATGGAGGTCCAAGTCATTGGTGGCACAGAGCTCCCTACTAATGCGTCCTCTCTCTGCAGTATGTGTATCCAAATTCAACTAAACATATGTATTAGAAACCCACCATATGTGTATACCATAGGAGCCGCCATATTTAAATCCTGTTCTTGTGGCCTGCATGATTATTCCTCCCTATTAACTCTCTGCCATTTGATTGATACTGGGAGCTTGCCATGTCAATGCCTGGGAGATTGAGTACTTGACGCGAAAGGCGTCACCTTCTGCCACAGATCTCAGCTTCCCCGAGTTAACCTTTTAAGCTAAATATCCCAAAGAATGTTACATTGATTCATGAATAAAACAAATAGATTTTAAAAAATAAATTCAGTTACACCAGAAGACTATGGTTCCAATTAAGAACATGGAGGGTCAACTGAACTAATATGGGGGGGGGGGGGAGTACTTTGATAGATGTCCATGAGATTCCTTCTGACAAATCCAAAACACCTTCCGGATAGACAGGTCACCGCTTACTGAAGCTACAACATACGTGCAGAATCTAGAACATGCAATATTCCAGAGCATATTAGGACCAATATAATTCTTCATCAACGGGATATTTAGGTTTCTTCTTGACAATCATCAGATTCTGTCGGGAAAAACACTCGACAGAAATAAGGATCTTATCAAAATTTCACTTTATAAATAAGCTAATGGAGAGCTAATGGGGCGCTAATGAGATGACTGCATATGCATTATTTTCTGTAAGCACTATGCTATAAAACATGGATAGACGAGGGTCAAATTTCTTGGAGGCTCACAAGGCCTTTGTCTATAACAAAATTCTTCTGGGGACGAAATCGCAAGCGCTAAATATCGGCTCTACCCAGCCATGCCTCTGGTCTGCGCACAAACTCACTATGCCGGGGGAATCTAGTTTTGAGACCCTTTGTTGAATATCATATGCATCATTTATGTGGTTATCCTTTGTGTTACTGATATAATGCGTCATTTTTTATTTATTCAGATTCAGTAACCCAATGGATGCAGCTATGGAATGAAACCGATATCTACAGATTGAATCTGATAAAATGGGAGAATGATCTAGGATTGTGTGCTTTTTAATTTTCATGTCCAAAGAAGAGGAACTTCACAGAAGATCTCCAGAATAGAGAATGCTGATGGCTTTCCTACTTAAAATTACACCCCACCGCTGTTGTGTCTACAAGAGCCATCCCTCTTCTTACATAGTCATCCTTTGCTTCTTTCTGACACACTTTTCATTTGTCCATTCTCCTATTTATCTTTTGTGCTTTTTTTAATTCCTTAGAAATTAAAAAGCAGAATTTAAAAAACAGATCAATAAATAGTTCTCCCAAGGGGGAAAAAAAAGTATAAACATAGAAGGAAAACAATAAAAGAGAAGCTCCACAAACAGAACGAGCAACTGAAGCAATGGGTTGGTAAGAATTGGCTTCACAGATGTAGATCCTAAAGTGAATTCCCAAGCCGCGGGTACCCTATGCCATGAAAGAGCGTTGTGGTCTTTGACTATGGATGCGAGACCTTTAGTTGTCCTCCTATAAACCTCCAAAGCATCTGAGATCAACAAAAAACACAGTCGACGAGCTACAGCGGTGGAAAGGAGGGTGGTCATCAAGACTCGCTGGACTGAAGGATTCCAAACATTCACAGCTAACAGACATTCTTTGAGAATATTGCATGCCAAGAATATCTTAAATCAGAATATCGAATGGGAGGGGCAATCGCAACATTAAAAAAACACCCCGTCCTATGACAATGAACACCTTCAAACAGAAAATCATACTTCTTACAAAGATAACTCAACGTTACTTTTTTATCTTGACAAACTTTGTCTTCCCTACACGTCCCTCTATACAGATGGAACGTCCTGAAAATATTTTGAAGTAATACAGTGCGGGGTCAGCCCCGTGGTCCCAGTATGGAATTTGCAGGCAGGGCAGGCTTGGCTACTGGGGGATAAAGCGAAAATGAGATAGTTTTGTTTTAGCCCCAGGCAAACATGTGTTTGCTCCCGGCAATTGAACGCCTAAAGGCTGTGCAATAGTCACGCTTTAGCGCCCTCTAGTGATAAAGTTGAGTATGACATCATTTAGGAGCCCAATGATAATCAGAGAGTATACCTGTCAACATTTGAAATGGCCAAAAAGTGTTTTTTTAAGGGGCATGGCTAGAGGATGGACTTTACTAAGACTTTTCATGCAATTTTGCGATCTACTAATTTTTATTTATGCAAGTACATTTAAAAGAAAATAATTCTCAATTTATAGAAAAAAAAGTAGCGTTTATCAATTTAATATTTCTCATGTTGGAAAATAAAAACAAAAAAAAATATATATATATATATAGACAAATATTAAAAGGTTTTCGTTTTGTTAAAGGTTAATGTGAGCTTATTTGCAAAAAATGCTTTAATCAATACAGCAGAAAACTGTATGAAAGTACATTTAACAGTTTTTAATAAATTATGTTATGGCCATTTGGGGCAGTCGACTAATCACTTTTGCATTTTTTGTTTTCCATGCTAGTAGTTAATATGCGACAAAGACTTAAACAAGACTTTAAATACAAGTTGAGAAGCCGCTCAGGATAAGTAAATTCAGGTAAATAAGTAAAAAAAGGTAAATTAACCATCTGATTCTAATCAAAATTTGCCATACAATCAAAAAACGTGAACAGACAATGGCGTCATGTTCCAGTTTTAGCAGCCTTTTCAGGTCACAGGTCATTTTTATTTCTAGTAGAAGCAAAAACCAACTATCCCCAATATATTTTGTTAGTGTTTTTGTTTCGTTTTTTCTTATGGTATCAAATATTTCCACCGGTTTGGTAAAAGGAAAATGTCACTATTTGTTTTGTTATTCCAGTTTCAACTTAAAAAAAAATATATAGTTATTAGAAAGCAGGACTCAAGTTTTAATATTTTTTTTATATTTCCATTTAACATGTTTTTTTAAAATTAGTCTTTGGGATAAGTTTTTACAATTAAAAAAGCAAACATTTATACATTTTGATCGCATAAAAAAGTTGTGCTGTTACCTCTAATTCTATATGGATTTAATGAAATACTTCTAAGATAGATTCATTAACAAGCAATTTTTTGTAAAAAAAATGTCGCTAACAACCCTAAATATAGGGTTTGTTCAAAATGGACCTTTTAGGGTGTAGTTTCTGCGCCTAAAAACATCAAAATGTTTTCCACTTATATCTCAAAGACTTTAACAGGAAAAAGCCCCACATATATACCGCTAATGCCATAGAAATAAATCATAATAATGAATAATTAGAATAATGAAAGATAACATTTTGGTTTGATATTACAGGAGTGTTCCCACTGGTGTTAAATTCTTTACTATGTAAAATAGTGGATATCAATGTTTACATCTCTTCCTTCGCTGACCTTAACCATTTATTATTCAAGATTAATTTATAAAAAAAATATTACTTACAATATTCAGCCTCTGGATTATAATTTAAGAGACTGTTTTTGCAATTGGTTTATTTGCGTTTTCATATATGAAATAATGCAATATGATTGTGCTACTTAAGGTATGCTCCAGTAATTGTTTTTATTTCAGGTGTACATTAAGCTTAATATCAACAGCAAATGTCATAAGTATATTATTTCTAACTATATATATTTTTTTTATTATTATATATATTTTAAATATATATATATTTTTTTTAAATATATATTTTTTTATATTGAATTTTTTTCATTTTGAAATTATTTACTTTAAATTATTGACTTGTAATGTATTATATATAATACATATAATATGTATTATATTGCAAGCGGCAGCTGTTCTATATTTATTCAGTTTCACTTTCTGGAGAAAGAAAACACACGTTATTTTCTCATGTGGTTATTCGGTGCACAGCTTTCCCTGCGATCGAAGACCCTTGTTGAGCATCTGATGCTCAACAAAAAGTGTCATTGATGACCTTGTTTTCAGCTGCTCGGCTCCTGAATAACACCCTCGTGCCCCGACAGGCCCATCCGAGTGAAGACTGTGTGAATTGAGAGACATGCTTTTCTATGGCGGAGCATCTGATATGAATTTATAACCATTCGTTAGTGCTTTTAATGCACCCCTGCCACTATTTAACAGTGCCCCCTCTTCAAACCATTCACCGTCGGGAAAAAGAGCGGGGTCAAAAGTGAGTTAACCCCGTGGCAGAATGTACAATTATTGGAAGGGAGCCGACACGCAGGCAGCTGCCGGGGTCCCCCGCTGGCATGGAGCAGGGCTTCCAAAAGTCAGGATATAAATAATAAACTCCGACTTCCCCTCCTTCGTAGGGTCTCATGCTTTTTATACGAAGAGTTATAGCCCTCCTAGCAGCTGCAATAATTGTGTTCCTATTGTAATGAAGACCTCCTACCGGCCACCCCCCTACAAGTGTCCTTTGTTAACAGAGTCGAGTGATTATCCGCTTTGACTGATGTAGTTCGGGCCCAGCTGCCTAACTGCTGACGCATGAACAAGGAGAGAGGGTACTTGCGTCTGGGAGACGGAGAATTCTAACATACCAGACCTTTTGCATAAGTCAAATGGGAACAAATAATTCGTTATCAGTCTGCTGACATGGCGGACCATCTCCCTTTGAAGTGTCGGCAGCTCGTAGGCCCTTACAACTTCTTTCCCCCCCCTCGTCTTAGCTCGAGCAAACATCTCTTCTTTTGATATGCTACATGCTCGTTATTTCTGCCCCATTTAATGATTTTTGATGGAAGGGTGGCATCTCGCTTGCCACGAGGGTATTTAAAGAAGAAGAAGAAAAAAAACCCCTCCATTCTGTCATGTCTACAAAAAGACGTTCCTTGTGTAGCATCCAAAACAAGGAATTTCTTTAAAAACAGTAAAGTTCTTGTTCTCGGAGGCAGATAAGGACCAAGCGTGAAATTCTTAATTAAGCAGTAAATGGAGGACGGGCCTATCCGCAGATGTAGCCAGTAGCCATGGAGACCGTCACACGAATGGAGGAAACTTGTAACTTAGGCCTCAGGCTTCTCCTTGAGTGGCAGCTATAGAATCCTACAAAGCTTGTAAACTGGATTACTTGGTTGACTAATTATATCATACAATTAACGTAACTAACAAATAAGGACGGAAAATTGAATGAAAAGGAAAAAAAGAAAAAAAGCCAATATTAATGAATTAAAAAATGCACCAGTTAATATTCTTCCCTTTATAAAACCGCGTTTAAGATTTTTACCACGCGCTCCCAGGGATCTACACTCCCGGACATTGTGTGCCCATTAGATTTCTATATGGATATATATATTTTTTGGAAAACAAAAATATTACACTAGTTAGTAATAATAACCCTATTAAAAACCCCAGAAAAAGAAAAAAGGCCAACGCTATGTACGTTAACTAAGATTTCCACCTTTTCTCGAAAAAACATTTATCTTATTGCGTCTAAGACTTATTTTTAACCTGTGAAATAACCTTTAATGATGAAAAATGTAGATAAATATACGAAATGTGGCATTTTTATAAGGGATAACACAGTGAAGCCGCTAGAAAAACTCTGGTAGTAACATTTCTGGAAGAATGAATAAATGAGCGCGTCATTGCCCGTGGGGAATATTTAAAATACCTTCCATGCACCTGCAGCGCTGCAGTGTTACCTTTCTGCCCGGAGCTCAGCAAACAAGACATCTCCGACAGTCTACACCACAGACCTTTAAACGTTAAAACATGATTTTTGGGGACTTTTTATACTAAATAAGGTTTAAGGGGGAAATTATGGAATGACGACTGTATACTCATGACAGAAAGCTAAACGAGAGGGTTATTCTAATGTGGAATTCGGAAACTGGAAGGGTGCAAGGGTTAACCACCTAGAGGTGCGCTTGAACTTGTGGTGCACAAGCCCTAGGGGTAGGTGCAGTACACTTCTTGGGCTTGTGCCCTTGTGAGCCCGGTGGAGATGAGGGCTGCCGTGCACGGGACGTCGGTGGTCGCAACAGGGATACGTTGTTACGCCAGTGCCAGCCAGGTTGTTGTAATTAACGTTTAAATAAGTGGTTAACTAAACGCTGGTGATGTTAGTTTACAAACAGTTGTGTTGACCAACAAGGTGTTGGCTTTATTGTCGTGTGTTTTGTCATGCGTTTATCACGTGTTTAATTTTATTTATTTTAATGACATAAAACTTATGTTTGTGTGTCTTGGTGCAGAGGGTGAAACTAACTGCACCGTGGCCAAAAAAGTTGACTTTTAAGACTAATTTGGGTATTTTGTGTATTTTATTAGGATGGGGAGGGGGGTCAACATTGACGGTACCTTAGTCATGGGAAGTGGATACTTGGGACTGCCTTCCAGTACAAATGGTAGTGCAAGCATCATTAACTACCAATTTATTCATTGGGTATGCGATGAGTTAGAGGCTTTAGGTGTAAACAGACATTAAAAAAGTGCCAATAAAAATATTGTTAATCTTAACATATGCCGTAGCGTTGTACAAAGGAAGGATTCCAGAACAAAAGGCACATAAAAAGCCATGTCATGCGCTATGAAATCCAAGTAATTACTTAACATATAAAAATATATTTAACTCCACTCGTTGGGTGGCCAAAACAGGCTTTTTGGTAAAAAATATATCCTAGAAGCGTGCACCTTTTTGTATATTTTTATTACAAAGCAAAACACGTGTAACGAGGCGCAGATAAATGATACGCCGTGTGTTTTATTAAGTGGATTAAAGCCCATTCCAGAACGAGTGTTTTACCCCTGAAGAATATAGATCGTTAGAGGGAAAAAGTGTCACCTTAAAAACACATGACACTGAATTAAATGACAGGGCTGTGTGCAAAGTGGGGAATGATCTCATTAGGAGAACATAATGACCCCTTAAAAGACGCCCGAGTACCGCTTTCAGCCCTTCTGCTTCTCAGACCACCCTCCCGATTTCTATTGTCAAGTAGCATTTATGGTCCCCGGGGTTGCTCTTGAGTTTAACAATTAGGTAAATGTCAGGAACAGAGAAACGCTACATGAGCCGAGTGTGCGTTCACATGAATAACCTCTTTACAAATCATCTCACTCTGTTTGCCAAACTGGGATGGGGTGGAGGGAACAGGCCGCCTTACGGTGCGTCGCAGCTCTTCAATGGAGTTAAGCATAAAGTATGGATCAAGCTGAGCTATACATATAATACCAATAAAAAAAGTTGAGACATAACGTGTTGCTACGTCAAAGTAATAAATAGAAATTGTGGTGGGAAACAAGAAATCGTGGCAAACGTAACTAAAATAGTATTTTTCTTTTTCATACACACACACACACACACTAACCCCTTTTGCTCCAATGTTACTCTCAAAATCTTAGGGTCACACAGGCTGGAGGTGACTCCTTAATGATCTGATCATACCAGAGGCTACCCAGTTAGTGCTTTTACTACCAGTATGTTATGGTTGATATCCCTGCTTGAATGCAGGTGACTCAAATAAGTGCTTTGAATACCAACAAGTCAATATTTCCATGAGGACCTGCATTAGAACCGTTTAACACAATTGGCAACTGGCTACATATAATCTCCACTATTGGCTATTAAAGTGTTGGGTCAACTCATTTAGAAAATGCCACATATATAAAATATATTTTTTTTTTTAAAAATCCTTGATTAAGATAGTTTTTTTTGTTAACAGGTTTTTGTGGTTGTGATGGAAAAAATATTTGATGCTTATCAGCGTATCATACTAATACTACTATAATACTTTTATTAAAATAATCTCTTTTATTTCTTTAGCACCAATAAATTTAACAGAGCTTCTTACAGTCCACACATTTACAAGCCTCTGACAAAACTAGAAAAAGCAGACCGATGATGGCCCTGCTCGCAAGAGCTTACACTCTAGAGTATGATAGGTATATATTATACATCTTCATGTTTTTGTTTTTTTTTAACTTTTATTCTCTTTTAATGATTATTATAATTTTCATTTTATAGGCAATTTTGGATCCGCCCCGTGTGATTTAGCGCTACAGAGCCTTTTGGAGCCTCTATAAATAAAACGTACCCCTTTGACTATTTTGTTGCTGTATAAATTCGGGTAAAATTAACTCTTGGAAGACAAGCCGGGGGGGGGGGTCGTAATTGAAAACAAAGTCTGAATGTTCCTTTTGACGGAGTGTATTAACTACAGCGTGACAAAAGACCAGATGGACCTGAAACCAAGCAATAAAAAAAGATAATGGGGGCATACAGCCAAACATTACGGCTCAGGAGACAATTGGGTGTCCAAAACAATCTATTTTAACGGGCCAGAAAAATTCTACACTAAAAAAACGCATATCAAACAATTCCTATTGGCTGGTGCAGGCAGGGGCGGCGAGTTTAACCAACGTTCTCCAATATATTTAAAAACAAAAACTGAACATATGTCTAGTTTGTGTAAAATTAATCAGATACGGCATGGAGACGACCCTAGAAACCTTTTTTATAACCCAGAGCCACCGAAGGATGCCCGACCCAACTCCTCTACGACAGCGAGTCTAATATTCCTCCTCCTAGTCCTCCCCGGTCTCCTTTATTTACCCTAAGGGTTTGTTATTATTACCCCATGAATAAAAGGAACCATTGAAAGCAGATGGTACAGGAATGTTTTAGTTGCAAAGGGGCGTTAGCAGCGCTAACAGATTGCCAATACTTTCCGGATCGCTACTCGGATCACGAATGAGGTGGTTCCAGTCATTCTGCGACCAGTAGATAAGATAACCTCCACACCCTTAACCTATTAAACCGACACGAGCTTCACAAAAGGTTGGTAAATAGCGGGCCCTGGAGGGCATATAACACACAATAGGTGCTGTTTATTCAAGTGCAGGTAGGACAGGAGACCCCACTTTCCGCTATGGAGATGGCTGCCCCGGTACGACTTGTCAGCGTTAGGTTTCTGAAGGCAACACGACATTAGAAAGACATAGAAAGACATAATTCCAAAGATGTGTAGACTTGGACACTCACACAAAAGTAATACAAATATGAAATATATATAAAAAAATGGTAGCAAAGAGGAAAACAAAAAAAAAACATCTAGGCCAGCAATTGCCGATAAGGAACTGGAGACCTTCAGCTTCGATCTACATACTAACTTCCGGCAGCGAA
>VKOC01000060.1:423176-434509 GCA_009364415.1 Spea multiplicata
TATATATATATTCCCATCACGCAACGGGCCTGCTAATATGAATTCAAGCTAATATGAATTCAAATTACACGAGGTTGTTCTATAGCCACACAAACATTGGAATAAAAAAAAAAGTTGATACACGTGGAAAGTACTAAAAACATGAAAAAAAATCTAATAAACACAACAACCGCACCAACACTGTTACAAGGAAATCAAGTGTGATTCTACAACAAGTTGCACCTGAATATTCCTGTCCATTGCCATTTTTGTATTCTCCGACTTGAATTCTCCCAGAGCATGGTACGTCGGGCTTGATCTGTACATTACGGGTTAACAGCCCGACTTCCGCTGACAGTGGAACACTCCAGGTATCGTCGATACTATGAACAGCACCTGGAAGAAAAAAACGTCAAGCAGCGTACTAATATTATAATTTCTTTAGGTAGGATCATCTGTTTGCTAAGGATTTGGCAAAGTGACAGATTTAAAGAGAAAACAGGGCCACATAAAAACCCAACCACCATAGTGCTAGTTATAAATACCCATCTATTCTAGGAATACAAAAAATTCTAAAATTCCCCATTATTTTGTACTTTTAGGGTTTTAGTAATGGTGACAATCATATAATATGTAAACATATATCATGTAGAGTTGATATCTTACCAGTGTGTCTGTAAAGGAGATTTCCATAAATCCTAACGGCATGGCCATGCGTTTCTCGTATCCTTACAAATTCTGCTTGGCGGGGTTCATAGGAGGACGAACTGATAACAATATGATCTTCGGCTTTCCAGTCGACAGGGTCTTGGAGCACGATCCTACCACAGGCAATAAAACGTTTTCTAAAAATACAAACACTACCAAATTTACACCGAAAAAAACATCTTATTAAAATTAATTAGAAAAAACTTCTAAAAGAAAACCAAAAGAAATAAAAAGTGTAGCTTCTCTAAACTCACAAAGAATGTAATTATTTGGTCCAATACAGAAAAAATGATTTTGTCCAAAGTGAAAATTGAGCATTTTGCCAAAATTTATACTTTTACGGGTCAAGAAAAGAAGAAGAAAGCTACATTTCGCATCTCGGGTCTCATTGTTCAGTTGGAATTCTAGCATGTGCTGCATTTTCCGGGCGACTGTTCCATTTATCACAACCCCTCAGTTCTAGTAGACTTTTTTTTCTTTTTTTTTTACCATTTGCTTGAAATATACATATTTATAAATAAAAAAAAAAAACCTTCATTCAATTCCATGCAACATCAAGCCGGCTTTCTAGAATAAGCACTGTGAATCCTTAATTTTCCATAAACTCCTGGAGCAGGCAGGGAAAAAGAACAAAATGTAAACGCTCCTGAGTAAGCATTGTAAATATTTCCAAAATCATACTTTGTGCATCAAACATAAATCCAACGAGGACATTAGAAACAAAAACCTCTGAAAACCTTTTCCTCTTACTATTTTTCATTTATGTTATTAGTACTGGCGTTTGTTTTACATTTATGTTTTTTTATGATAACTTATTAATTACTATTTTTAGAAATTGTAGAAAGTGAATATTTGGCTTTGTACCACCCTCTCCATCATAACCCAAAGACTGGCCAAGATACATTCCCGCTTAAACTGTGAAACTGTAATAGATTAACCACATTTGGAAGCACCCAAGCTTTCTCTAATGCACAGAAGAGAAGGCCGCTCTTCAAAAAATGGAGTATCTAGCAGTAAAAAATTATTCAGCAGATCTTAAATGGTAAACTCTTGAAGGAAATCAGGATGAACCAGATTGTGAAGAACACAGACATAGAGTTTAGAAGGTTATGAAGTTCTGGATTCTAGCTAAAGAGCGGTTTCATGATCTCCTCCTTGGGATGTCTAGCGCCCTAGTGGAGGTATGTACCCAACACCCAATTATGTGAGGTTGTATCGGCTTACAAGAGGTGGTAGGAACATCAACATTGGACGTTCTCCTGATAAATTGTCCTAGATGACCAAATAAAGAGACACCGGATCTTGACGTATATCATGAAAGCCTGAAATACTAAGAAGAACACCTACACTACCATCATAGTCACTGTGGAATGTGTTTGTTTCATTACAGATGTAGATACCTTTGGCTAGGGTATCTTTGGGTTTAACCATTAAGCATATTATTTAATAAGAAACAAATAAAATACTTAAACATAAAGGTGGAAGGAAATGGTGAAAACCTTATAGTTGCATCAAGACGTACGAACAAAAGTGTCTGAATCAATGCCTTAAAAGATTGCATTTTAGTTACCGACCATTGACAGAATTATTAAAGGAAAACTGTGTATGTCAACCATTAAAGCAATTAAGAACATTTGAATAATGCGGTGTTAGCCGACGTACGCAGGACCCTTTAAGCAAACACATAAAACTGATAATACGATGTTATTTGCATATCGGCAGAGCTGGAAACATGCATCGGGGGCAAAGAGGAGAAGTCTAAAATAGAGAAAATGCTTTAGGGCTATTTTCAGCCAATATCCTGTTTGCCTCCTAATGCAATAATTATGCAAATTAAAAAAAAAAATGCAGTTAGAAAAACGTCTAGGTACAATAAAAAAAAATAATTAAATAAAACATACGCATAGGTTTTCAAACACACACTTTATCTTCTCATAAAAAATAATAAGAGAAACGGTACATGCATGGACTATATAATATACTCGAGAGTCATCAGGGTAACAGTAATTTTAGTTTTTTTGAGTTCTACCATATTGGCTTAGTCAACCAACTTGTCTATTAGGACTTAATTTTTTTTTTCCTTCTTTATTTTTCCATCACCTATTGTTCCTGAGGATATATTCAATCCTTTCAGGCGGTCGCAGCGAATTCCTTCTGATGTACGGAGGGTGATCTGTAGTCTGCGGTCTCGTTCGAGAGGATGCCGGGCGCTGCCTGTTTGAAGGATAGAAGGAGATTAAAAATACATCCGACAGAAATATCCTAAAGACGCATAAGACAAGGTGACGTTCTGTGCCTATTGCGGCAGACGTTATGGACCTTCTCGTGAATTGCGTATTTTGGTGTACAAAATGGTGGTCTTTCCGCTTTAAAGAATAGGTTTATCAGGTTGATAATCCCTCACTTTCAAACTAAGAATACATACCTCACTGTCTTTAGAAGCTGGAAGGAGTATTGGGCAACGGGATTTGTGATAGACATGTCACTAAATGCCCCAAGGACCTTCTAAAGACTTGTCACTACCGTCCTTGAGCAAATGTGTTTTCTAACCCCTAAAGATCCACATTTGGTCTCCAACACTTGAGTCTTGAGTCTGTTCATGTAAGCAAGCGTCATAAACCTAAACTTCTAATATCTCAATACTGTTGAGAGAAGCATAACCCAGGCTACAATAGGTGACGGATTGTTTGCCTATGTCTGACCCAGAGCAATTCCCCACTCACCACTTACCCCCACTAACCTCTATGCTGTGGGCAGGGGTATAATCTCATATACAAGTGGGCTGCACAGCACCAAATAAGCTTGCTATGGAGGATGTGCTATGTTAATCACAGTTATTCATAGCATATAGAGAGGGAAGGGAGAAAAGAAAGTTAAAGAAGAAAGATAGTAAAGAGAACCAAGATGAAGGCAGAGAAAGATCAGAAAGGAGAGCGCTAAGAAGAAAAAAGAGGGAGAGAAGAAGACATGAAGAAAGTAGAAAGG
This sequence comes from Spea multiplicata, assembly GCA_009364415.1. Classification (NCBI taxonomy): domain Eukaryota; kingdom Metazoa; phylum Chordata; class Amphibia; order Anura; family Pelobatidae; genus Spea; species Spea multiplicata. Next base: position 426,849 of record VKOC01000060.1, read on the forward strand.
GTAAGGAGATGGATGAAAGGTGGTGGAAAGAATAAAGGGAGAGAAAAGAGTGGAACAGAAGAAAGGGGAAAACGAAGAAAGGAAAAGTGCACATTTTTGTGCACTAGTTTATTTATACAAATATGTCAGTATGTTCTCTAATACAGAGTTAAAACTCATGACAAAACATGTTTCCCCTGACTCGTGTTATTTCACATCTTTTTTGTGACACCGTAAGGTAAACACTTAGCCATTCAATATTTTATGGTTTAAATTCTATGGGAATAAAACAATCTACTTTTCTAAATAAGCGGTTAACAGCTGGCACGTATCAAAGCCGATATTTCCAGTGAATTATCGGACGAAAATGTAAACAAATCGCACCACGAAGAAATGAAAGGCCAGACAAATGTGTATCTTTAAATAAATTAGCACAAATTTTTCTGTTAATACTCACAACATGTCAGATTCATATTAACACAGTAGCCTTTTGTCTACGGCGCGGAACATTAGGAAAAGGGTATCGCAATTTCCATACGAATAAAAATGACTAATTATCGTTCCATATATTACGTGAGAAAACGGAGAACAGATCATATAATCTGGCGTGTTTGGTAATTCACTCAACTAATAACTTTGTTTTAGTTTTGCCGGCCTTGACAGTAAAATTATTATGACTTCCTTAATCTGAGTGATGTTAGTTTACACAGACTTATTAACATGCCCCTGCTCCAAACAGATATTGCAGCCGAGGAAAAAGTAGGACAGCGTTCGCCCCGAGGGAATTTAACGTCCGACGTAAGACTCTTAAATTTATACAACACATGTGGCGCACATATATATTATATATATATATATAATATATAATAATATATATATATTTAACGTTGAACAAAAAAAAAAAAGACATTTAATATGCTCAAGATTGGAATGGAATAAAATGCTGTTTTGTTGTTTTAATAGAAAAAATGTAAGCAAAGAGTCTAAACGTCACTTATGTCGCGAAGGAACCTGAATGCAGAAATCAGACACCAGCATGGCAAAGAGATGGTTGATAGGGACTAGCTGGAGGTCCGCAAGTTGGTGAATGGGTAATATGGCACCGTAATAAACACAGGGTTAATTGAGGTCAGCAGGTCCTAGGAGTCGGTAACATCGGCCGGCCTAGCAGAGCGTGTGATCGCGTAATGAAAGAGCGCCAGAGAGCAAGGCCAACTCGCAAAGCGGAGGAAGGCACAGTGGCGGCCCCGAGTGGCTTCATTTATAGAGGAGCATCTACCCCCAAAGCCACCATCCATGGCTTCCAGAGCACCAGAAAAGACACCACTCAGAAAGACACTATGCTGGGTACAGGGTGCCATTGGGGGTGGACATATCAGAGATCTCCTTGTAACCAGCCCAACGAGCAGGGGCAAAGAGGACATTGACTGCCCTTTAGAGCAATCTGCCATTGGTTCTCCATCAGAGGGGCTGCCACCTTAGGCCTAGTCATCCTAGGCAAGAATATGAGGTGAAAAGAATACTTATTGGACGGTTAGCACAAAGAACTTTAACGTCAACTCCAGAAACAGCATTTAGAAAAGGCCCTTAGAGGTGTTTCAGTTATGGTGTTGGATCCCCTACCTTTTTGTTAACCTTATATCTCAATAATGAATAATCTCTAACACGTGGACTTTACATATCTAAAAGCTTACATTGTCTATAAATAACTGAAAAGTAATTGCATTTCTCATATAACTAATTGGACTTATTGTTATCCTCCCCATGTCAGAATTTTATAGGGAAATGTAACTGAATCAAGCTAATTTTCTGATTACAATTTACAGCATTCTATTCAAAGGGATTAAATTATTTTCTATATTTTCTACTTAAAATGTTCAAGTAGAGAGATCTAATAATTTAACCGGGTCTTTAAAATGATTCGTGCCGGAATCCTCATATTCCTACGAGTATACACTACATTATACAGTATGTCATTTTGTTACCTTCCTGTCTTTTTTTGAAGTTTGCTGTAAGTAAAGCAAACTATCCACGATTAACAAAATCAACAGTTAAAACTGTTGTACTTGTCCCTAAAAGAAGGAGAGAACCAGTTCATATACCCAGTGGCCTTTCATGTCAACAGATGTGATTGACGACCTCAACCGAATGGACCCTGACAGCGGTGATGCTAAATTATTAAGTCATTTTTCTGCCGAACTTGAGTGGTAAATTTAGCCATAGAGGAACGAGCAAAAGGAGGGCCATGAGGCTTCAGTGCGGATTCACCAATATAGATGTCAATCTTTATTATCATTGTTTACCAAAACCTCATTATCGTCTTCAGATGGATTCAAAATCGCATCCCCTTTGGTCATAAGCGCGTAGTGAAGGACACACAGTGACCAAGTGTTAACTAGAGGTCTTGATCACATGGGCTAAACTAATAAAGTGCCATTTTATTTATTTATTTATTATTCTTTTAACAAACCAACTAAATAATTCACATAACTATTTTACTGGATTGCTTTCAAAAGCTAATAATTGTATATGTGTCGTGGGTATCGTGGAATGGTTGTCTGAGAAGAACCTTTGAAGAAGAGCGATGGATTCCATTCGGCTTTGGACAGAATGCAAGTTTGAAGACCCCGGAGGAGCCCCTTGTGCTTCCTTGATCAATTTCAGATTTTGGCCGATGTGGCCGGGCATGTTTTTTTATGTTGATTTGGATGCTCGTTCCTCTGGCTGTTGGTAGAGGACAGAGCTCTGAAGATGTGTTAGGAACCATGCCATACTGCGTCATACTGAACATGTAGATAATATTTCAGAACTTGGATAAAATGTTAAATACGGTGTCAGAAAAAACAAATGTGTAATTAACGTTTGTTACTCACCGACTCCGAGTTCCCCTCCTGCTATGAGGATGCAGGCAACACTCAGTACATTGCTGAATTCTGAAGGAAATTCCAAGGTTCCAAGAACATAGAGGCCCCCCATCCGAGGAAGCACAGTGTCCACCACAACGGTTCTATCTGAAACATGGAGACAGAAAAAAGAAAATGGGGGTTTTCTAGAAAGTAGCTCAAAGGCATAAAACAGAAGACTAGTTTAAAACCTATTTATTTAATACGTTTTTTTTTATCTAAAAAGGTATTAATAAATAAAACTAGCACATACAGTGCTTTGGAATAAACACCAAGTTACATAAAATACTGTCATTTGATGAGTGTATAAACCGTACTCAACATCTTAAGTAACTAATTTTTATTGCGGAGGAAAAGAACATTTCATGTGGTTAGTAGAGATTTATATATGGGTGCTAAGAGAGAGGACTTCCAGGAATGCCGTTTGGTATACCAGAATCATTAACAGTGCCTGGAACCCCCTCCCCAAAAAACCCCCAACAAATCCTTATTTTTCCATTCCCTACTGAGTTTGGAGAAAGCAGTCCATAGTTTTTAAGTTGCTTGCTGCTTTCTCAGGACAACCGGTGCTGACATCTTGATCCGGTACCCAACAGTCATTTTTTTTTAACCAAGAATGGTAGAACGAGTACAGTAAATCGAGTGACCCTCACCCTGAGAGATCACTGTTCAGTATCCAATCTCTGTAGAGAGGTGTACTGATGACCCACCTGCGAGTGTCTGGTACCTGTCTAGAGCCTCATACTATCTTCTTTTTATGTGGGTCTTCCATCTTATATCTTCTATAAGACTCATTCTGAAGCACACAGTTGGGTTATTGTAGTTTGAGCACAGTGCTATTATTGCATAGACAATAAGATGGTGTTTACCAACAGTCATTGGCCGTGGGTAAAGAGCCCACATCACATAGACCTGAATCTCCCCAACCAGCCCATGATCCCCACTGTCCACTAAAACCAGGACACTTGGGAGTTCTGTATCAAAGGTATTTGAATAATATGGGAAGCTATAACTGTCAGAAAGTTGACTGGGAATGGATCTAACCACATATCCAGCAGAAGGTAACAGACCCAGGACCATGTAAAACATCAGGACAAGGGCTAATTCATCATCTGCCCCAGTTTATTAACCTATCACGCACCTTGATTTAACACATCTCAACCCGGTGCTGTTTGATATTCATAATTGGTTATGCTAGTTGGTTAAGATTTCATAGAGGAGGCTCTGGAAAGTCCACTCGCTGGCCATTCAAGTCTATTCGGAGCTAACCCTACCCCTATGTGCAACTAGTCCTGATCCGAGGGGGGCAGCTTCACTGCGTCTATAACGAGTATTCCAAGATTACCTGTCTCGTTAACTAAATCCCACATCATTCTATGCAATGAATAAACCCATGGTGTTTACCATAATGGGGTTTATTTCCTGAAGGCAGCCCTGGATAATGCATAGTTCATCTCGCTGATTTGATTATGCATTATATGGGGCCTACCAAGCACTTCTTGCAGGACAAACTCATTAGGAGTGCCATTTTATAAAGGCAACAAAAAAAAATCAAAAAATGACCCTTATTGATATTTTGAACACATTTTTAGTTAAGCTAAAAGCAAGTATGGAAAATATTCCTCGGAAAAAGTATTGGATTTTTGGATGTTAAAAATGACAAACCGGGTTGGGCAGGTGTTCCACAAATGAGAAAAAATGAGAAAAACAATAAATGTATTGTTTCAAGAATCTCTAAAAAAAATAATAATAAAAAAAAAATCACTAAAAGTAGGACTACAAAATTCTGTTTTAATATGGTAATTCGCAGGTATATGATGAATGCTAAGTGTACAATTTTGAGAACTCACTAATGACTCCGGCACGAACATCAAATGCCTTTGATCAGTCTTATTTCGATATAAAGAAAATCATAGCACGCCATTCAATGGAAATCAGGTCTAACAGAAGAACTATTATGTAAGAAACAGTACTTTGGCATTCATCTCTTCAAACAGAGAAAGTTCAAAGAAAAATACAAAATGAATAACAGAGTGGATTCCACTACTAAAAAAAAAAAAAAGAAAAGAAAAAAAGTGCCCGAGGCTACGTGATATCATATCTATACCCTTCAAAACAACATTCCATAACTCGGAATTAGAACATATTTTCATTTGTGCCGATATGTCTTGTGTCAGAAATGTGTCATATTGAAAATCTGGAGGCATATCTCTCCAATTTGGGGGTTTTAAGGTAGCTTCAGTAATAATATTTTTCATTATCTGGAGTTCGGATGGCAGCTAGACCAGCGCAGCTCCAGAACAAAAAGGAAGAGATATCCGGACGCACAACTGTCAGCGATAAGGGATAGTTTATGCAAACGATCGCCCGGCTATTTTTCCCGGTGAATTAAAAAAATAAATAAATCTAAAACTGCAAAAAAAAAAAAAAAAACTTGGGAACATTACTAAATAACAAAAGTAGGATTTTATAGGATTCTGTGTATTACATATGGAATAAATAAAAATGAGCGGTTTCAGGCATGCCTTTATTGCTATTGGATAATACTGTATTTTATGGAATATGGGAATCACTTTTTCAGTAGAAATAAAATGCTAATATTACCTGTAACTTATATTCCACAGGCAGTCCATGAGGTTTCCCCTTATCCGAATGCCAGCCACATACGGTTAAACGGTTCTAGGAGGTCAACCACGTGTCTGGTGGCACTTTTTATCTACCCTCGTCATTGCGCAATGCAAGCATTTTGCTTAATATTTCTTGATAATTTTAATCCTGTAAACTAATCACCATTGTAGACGCCCTCCCTACACTCTCCCAAAAATGCTGATATCCTTCTGACGATGGAAGAACCACAACCTCTCTTTCTCTGACAGCATAGTACCCCTAATGCTATATTTTGCTTTGGATTTTCACAACCGAGCTGCATTATTTTACATTTTGCAACACTAAACTTCAGCTGCCACACTGTAGACCATTCTAAGTTTCCTACATTATGCCATCATGTCCATATGGACAAAAATCGTATACGACCTCGTAGAATGAAGGCATTTCCAAAGGCAAAATGGGGTCCCAACCCGATACTAGCAAGGTGTTCTTCATAAAGTGGCCAGTGAGTGTATATATATATACATACAATATGTATAGTGTTTGAGTAAGTACGTATGTGTGTATATGCACACCCTATAAAATGCATGTTTGATAGTTTGTGAATGTATATGAGTGTAGTGTTGCCATGTGTGCATAGTGTGTTGTGTGTGTTACTGTATGCCATTTGCATGCGTGTATTGGTGTATGGGGTTAGCATGTTGTGTTAGTGAGTTTGTGTTATGTGTGTATGGTGTAACACCAAGTGTATGGTGTTAGCATGAGTGTGTGTGGGTGTCGGTGTATAATGTTATTGTGAGTTTGTCAGTGTATAGTGTTGGTGAGCTAAGTGTTGGTCATGCTTGGGAGGGGAGAGGAGCAGCAGGAGAAAGTGTGTAAATGTACGGTGGTAGAGTGAGTGGGTGTTATTTTGTGTGTCAGTATGCATGCGCGCTAGTTATAGGGGGGCCTTAAAGAAATAATGAACCCAGATGCCCCTACCCGTAGGCTTGCCCCTGTTCTCACAAGGTGTGTTTATGGGAAGATCTTAAGGCAGAGCGATGGATGGAACAATGTTTGAGACCGTGGGATGGACATGGGGCCAAGGCATTTAGCACCTGCTAGGCCGCAAGATTTCTGATTTGCTCCCTGCAGCAAACCCCTCAACTGAAGATTTTCCGGTCACATGGGGTGTATGAGGGTGAAGGGGTAAGAGGGTAACACTGTGATACACCCAAACCCAGCAAACATTCTAAGCTCCTAGAAAAAAGGGACATCAGGGGAGGAAGGAGGGAGAGAGGAACCTGGGTCCCAAAAAGGACTGTGTACCTTACTACCAATACCTAGGAACACATTCTGGAACCATCTCCTTAAAGTTCTACCCCACTGTGATTATATATAAGACTCCCAAGCAGGTGCTTTTGCTCCCAGTACGCCATGGTCAATATCCCTGAGTGAATGTAGGCGACTCAGTTGTGTATCTTTAATAATGACAAGCCAAGGAGGACCGGTATTAGAGCCATTTGGGTAACATGTTTGGCAAGTCATTGCGTAGAATATTAATGATGGGCTATTGCAGGCTTAATATGTCAAGGGTCTCAGGGTCAGCTCTTTTAGAAAGTTCCCAGGTATGCTTACTACCCGCAACCCAATCAATGTTTAGAATGGAAACTACGCAGTGCAATTTTTGTTATCAAAGAAAAAAACTCATATTTACGTAAAAGATATGTGCAGAAAGGGGAGCACAGCCTGAAGAGCATAAAAGGCAAATACACAGATTCCTTAAAAATAATAATGACCAATAAATAGACAAAGAGCAAGAAATCAGCGCATCCCCAGCAAATAACATTCAAAAAACACCTGAAACATAAATATTGGTGATTCCGTCACGCTGTACGACCGTATATTGCTTAACCTGCCACTACTGAGCACCCCACCTGCCGCGCAGGTGCCTCATTAATGGAGTCCAGAGAAGGCTTTAGAGTATGAAAGGGTTAAAATGTGGTTCAGTCCCACTGATTCAGCTCCGAGACAGGACTTGCCAAACTTGGGGTACTGTGACGTAGCGGCGGGCGAAGCAATACATGGCCATATATAGTTACGGAATCCCCAATATTTAACATAAAAACTCCTATGCCGCAGATACGCGTTTTTCGAATGGTATTTGATGGCTATTCATTGTCTTAGATTTAT
>VKOC01000060.1:466494-506176 GCA_009364415.1 Spea multiplicata
CATGTTAACCAAGTGGCTCTAATACCTGGAAATACATGGAAACCTTGACTTGTCCTTATTTAAAGATATGCACGAGTCACCTGAATTCAAGCAGGAATATAAACCATACTGTACTGGTATACGGTCCCAGCAGTGTAGAATAGGAAGTAGTCAACTCCAGACTAAATGACCCTGAGAATTCCGAGCTATGGAAATGACGTTACTCTCCATCTATGATGTATATGCAAAGCAAAAAGCGTATTGTAATGTTATTTTAAAAATAAAGACAAAACAAGCTTTGTTATAACCTCCTCTAATTATCTTTTCTTCTAAAGGAATTAATAATTAGTTTAAAAATTATATTTCTTCTGTTTAAAATTTTAAAATGTAACCATATCCCCCCCCAAAATAGAACAATACTGTCATAGTTCCTGAATTTTTAGCTTTTTATTCTCTCTCTGTAATTGCATTTATTTTGTAAAACTCCATGTTAGCGTGTCCTACTTTTCTTTTCCTGGGGGCAATAAAAAGGTCATATTTTTAGTAACGTTTGAACAAAGCATGTGTTTGACTTAGCCGCACCATATCTGTTAAAAATAAGGAAAATAAAAGGAATACAAAAAAAAGTTGCGGATGACAACTTGGTAAAAGGTTTGCGAACAATAATATTATTTTGTAGCCCTGTGTCCTACACTGCCTGCGTGTTGCTGTCTGCATTTTTTTTAAATAATGTATTTTTATAATAGACATGTGCTTTGCTGCATGTAAAATAATTGCTTTTTTAAATTTAAAGTTGGTCATCGCACCGTCACAATACAAAAAAAAAAAAGAAATAGTAAAACAAATACAAGAGAATAAAAAAAGACTAGCATTATAGGTCCATCATTGTCCTTCTGTTGACATTCCTAGAAACAAAAAATAGCAATTTTTGCAATAAATTACAAAATTCTAACACATTCAAGGAATGCACATATTTTCTTTGCTTCAGCAACCCCCTACAAGCAATTTCCAATCATATTTTAGCAGGTTCTGTTTAAATGTCCTTCATTGGCATAGGTATAGTAGTATTAGCAGTGTTAGTATAATATGGGTTCTGTTCCACAATACAAAGCCCTGGCTATTGCCCAGTGATCACGCTGCTACTACCACCGCTATATAACTATAACCACACACACATAAATATAGGCAATCAAAAAGTCTCGCAACAGTGTTGGTCTATCACCAGTTCCAGAGTGGTCATCTGGCACACCGAGTAAATGCCCTCTAATGATAAGTTAACATCTGGGAGTGACACCCCAGGCAGTGGTATTGGTGGTGCAGGTGGGTGGCAGGGGCATATATTTCCCATAACTTAAACAAATCATTTTTATAACATTCAATATAATGAACATTATTTTTAAGGGAAGGATTCAACCCGATAAACTGAATCGGTGGGAATTTTTAGAAATACATTGACTATAGTACATACTGATAATGGAATGTAAGAAACAAAAAAAATAGTTTTTCTAATAATTTTCAATTACTTTTAGAATCAAGGAACAATCTCGGGCACACAGCATAGCCAAAGATAATCGTTAGAGGTCTTAGACAGTTACGTAGAGATTTACCAAGTCTCATAAAACTCTTAATTTTGATAATAGATGCTCAATAGACAAGAACATTTTTCTCTGTCATACAATTTTTATTTTCTTTGAAGACAAAAAAAGGGCCACATAAAAAGAGCTTTTGGCCCAAAAAAGCTACCAGCAAGCGTCGACTGTCTGCTGGCTCTAGAATTCGCATGGAAATTATTCAGGCTCAATAAATTATTTTCTTTGAGATTTCTGATCACATACAAAGTGGTCCTTCATCCTCGTTCTATTTAATAAAATAAAAAAAAAAACGCTTTCCAGAGTTCTGAATAACTGGTAATTGACTTGGAGTTTCCTGCTATAAATATCAAACATCCCAAATAGGACAGTTAGTAAGATTTGTTGTTAATAATCTTTTGTTAGTTATATTGTTTCGTTGCGTGGGAACCGGTTGTCTCCACGCAGCTGTCCTTTGAAAGGAATAATGTATGTATGCCATAGATTGATGGGGTTGGAGAAACACATGAATAGATATTAATTCTACCATTAGTAAATTCATCTGTAAAACTCGCCTTCCAATGATTGTTCTTGATTCACAGAGAAAGAAACATATTCGAGGCAAAAACACATGTAAAAGTCACAAGAGAAGACTATGCGTAGTATCTAATGTCATCACCAGTATTCTAAAGATTGTGTGATCTCATACGATTTTTGGGCACTGTCCCACAAAGTTGCCCCAACCGCCAGCTTTTGAAGGCAGTAGGAATCATGGGCAGGTTGAGGAGATCCTTTGATCTTCCCTGACTTGCCCAGGGATCTGTAAAATAAATGGAGGTCTGTGTTGTCGCAGCACAGGCCACCAGTGCAACTCCCACGTGGACTCCTAGTGAGACTCTGAAGCTCAGCACCGTGACAAGGTCCCTCGGGTAACGTGGGCAGGTGGTCACATCTCCAACCCTGTCCACTTCTGGTATCAGCTCCTCTCTGCCTCTTCCAAACACACCCCCAACAGAGATGTCCAGTTTTGAACACCTGAAATGTTGGAGGGTCCAACTTCTATTCTATTAGATTTGGTGGCCCAGCCTTAAAGGTGTAGCTAGGAGGGATATTAAGCAGTAGAGGGTCTTTCCCTGATTGTTGCAATTTTCAAATATAAGGGAATTTAATAAAATAGTTGAGACAAGGGTGAAAAAAAAATCTATGTTTGTTCTGGGCACCGAGAACCTTCGCATCATATTTTGTCATAGATGTATAATTAACAGGTATGGAGGACTCCAGATGATCTAGAACATCGTTGGGACAGGAAAATTAATAATTTAAGAAAAATTTGAGAAAATTCAAACCAACACTTAATTATTCTCCTATATAGTATAATTTCTGAGCCTGTAAAATATGTTTATCATCCCTATTGGGTGGCTTTGAATCACTTAATTAATTTAAGGGGTGGCTTTGGGATTAACATAGAAACATAGACTTTGACGGCAGATGAGAACCATTTGGCCGGCCCATTTTGTGCACTCGGGTCTTCATTCCCGGATAGCTCTACCCCATGTATTTTTAAATGCCCTTACTGTATCAGCCTCTACCACTTTTGGTTGAAGGCTGTTCCATTTGTCTATCACAATAAAGTATGACCAGACTAGAGCTTGACCCACAAGCTGCACATAATTGCGTTCCATTTCCATTGGGCGTTGTGACATTTGGGTCTGATCCGCCGTCAAACTCTATGTTTCTAATGTTTTGTTATTCTTTGGCTTCTACTAGAGTGTATTTGAATTGTTGTTTTTTTTTGTACCATATCATAGCATCATCCGAACAAATTAAATGTTTTACTCTTTGGGAACGAGATGCCTAAAATTGGGTCATAAAAATAAGTTACAAATATACAGCATTTCAAACATTATGTACAAATCTCTAACAAAACTATATTACTAAAAGTAAAAGTTAATGTTCTTGTGGTTAAAAGTATTTTTTTATTACTCAAAATATGATTTTTCAGGGGACGGGAGGGTTTGGTTTAACCATATAACGATTTTTCTGCAACAGCAAAAATAATTCTGATTGACAGCTGTCTAAAAGTATTACACATACACGGTAGTAAGGCAACGACATGTAACTCCCAGTCATCAAGTGTCAAGAAATTCCCCAAACACATCCTGTAACCTCTGCTTCACATACAGCGATTTACCGATATTTTCACATTACAAAAAAGAAGCGGATGGATGGTCCTTCTCCGACAGGATTCTGCAGACTTCCAGAATGCACAGAATGTATACTCTACCTGCCAAAAATCATCGAAGCGTTGCCTACTCCGTCCCAAAAGCTTGCAAATATGTATAAACTGTAATTTAAACACGTTAGAATCACATTGGTGTGTTGCGATGTTCAAAAATATATGTTAGTATTAAATTATCCTGTAAAAAAAAAAAAAGTCCAGTCTCCTCTCAAAGTGGCAAGACATTGAGCCCCAGGGGTGAGCCTAGAGTGGCACATGGGTGCAGTATTTCATTGCCCACCCCCTGTAGCTAAAGTGCATGCACACACTAAAGCCCAACATCATACACTTACACATACATACACTCGTACTATCTCTCTCTCGCACCACTAACCCTAAGCTCACCCCTGACACTCTAATATCATACATTAACACCCACACTCACGCTAACACCATACGCTAACACCCACAACACATACTGACACCAATTACATACACATATAGTCTAGGATCCACATGGGCACCTCATGGTACAGTTCAGATGAACACTGGATGGTGGCCAAACGGGTAGGGGCCACCAGTCTTTGCCCCACCTGCAGCCCCATCCTGCCTCAACCACAGTCCCCAGCCGGGGTGTCACAATTTTGACACCAGAAATGTTGGGGGTATACTATAGGTTGGTAGGTTTAATAAATTCCAAATACTACCATGGCAAAAGCTGTATTTCAATGAAATTATATGAAGTCTTAGAGAGACTGAAAGCGTGAAACCGGAAAACATGGCTGCCAATCATTCAGCATGTTTTATCCACATGCAATTATTTATGTGTCACTTGCTATAATGTTGGGAGCGAGTCCACCGACATTTCGGATGACATTTTGTAACAATATCGTCTGCCAAAATTAAGCCTCGCATTTTTTATTTTTTTTGCTGCGGATAACGGTCACCAAAATAGCTACAAAATAGTCATCGCTGTTGGCCCTTCAAAGGATCTTAGAAAACGTCAAATGGAGATAAATTCCACAAGTTTCGATGCAGTTATTCGGCCCACATGAAAATCTGGCAGGATCAGTTTCCACAGCGAGTAATTAGCGTTCGCCATGTTTAGATCAAAGAGTCTTCGGCTGAACGGACGCTAAATAAAACCGGAGACACGGATGAGCAGCTTTTTGATTTTACACAATGAAAGAGTTATCTGTATTTCTAACCGCAGATTCATTTTTGAGGTGGGTAAAGATGGAGATGAGGGCATACTAACCATGAGACCATAAGGTACTGGGGTTTAGGTTGGCAGCTTTATAACCCTGTGTACAGGGCCCAGGCTCATTGGCCCCCACAGCCTGCTACATAGCACTGGGCCTGCAACCTGTACCTGGGTGCTTGCAGGCTTTGGGATCCCAAATGGCCTCCTTATGTGGATTGAGGCCTAGTGGCCCCTTTGAAGATTTTGGAGCCTAGAGGCTCTATGGCGAGCATGGGACGGGACTGGTCAGGTGGCCCTGTCTTTAGGTTTATATCGGGCCCTTGGATTTCGGAAGGCTGCCCTAAGAAGCATAAATAGGATACCAAGTATTTAAAGGTGCCGTTCCACTATCACGAAACATTTGCACGTTATTTGATTCTTTCCTCTAAATGTTTACTCAGATAAAAAAAAACAAAAAAAAAACCTATCGGCGCACGCCTTTGTGTCACATGACAATAAATTCTTCCCGAGAAAAACTGGAAATGTGTGACAAAAGTTTACAAGGCTAAAGCATTTTTTTCCGGGTTAAGGTCTTAAAAAAATGGAATGTGCCAGTTTACAGGCGATCGTAACATAACCCAGACTTCAATAAACAACACATCATATCTCCTGGCAGTCATGCTTTTGCAGGGACAGTCCCGATTTCTTGGCACTAGGTGGGTGGAGCCAATGAGGAAACAGCAGCTCACCAAAGAGTAAAAAATATTTCTAGATTTGCTCCTTAATTAATAAATCTAGGCTCTAATAATCTATAAAAATATGTTTTTGAGGTTAATTTGAGAGAGTTTGCAGGAGAGTTGTGGTTTTAAGTGTCTCTCTTCACTAATAGTCCAACACGGGCAAGAAGCTCCTGCGAGAACCCTGTATAATGCATATTTCAAAAGGCAGGGAGACTTTGAAGGCATCTCAACGATCTAGCTATACATTATACAGGGCCAGCCAGGCTCTTCCTGCAGCAGACATTTCCTGGGGTTGTCTCTTCATAATGTAAGTCGTGGCGCTCTCTCCAGCACGCTCTCCTGTCAACTCTCCTTTCATTTTTTTTGCAAATCAATTCATTAAAAACCCAAAACACAAATTCTTATTCTTATCGGTGGCAGCGTGACCAAACCTAGGATTATTCACACCATTCAGCGCAACTCCTACTTCTTCTAATCCATTGTCCTAAACAAACAAAACAAGGGACTTTCTTTTGTCACCAACGGTCGATGCCTTTTCATAATCAGATTAACCACAGAAGCGACCCCCCCGTCTCCAGACGAAACCTTTCGTAATATTAAATGCCAGAAACTGGTGAAATTCAGCAATTCGATGTATATTTTTGCCTTAAAATATATATATATTCCCCGTTTTACGTCGGAAAGCAAAACAAATAAATGTTCTAATCCGGGAGAATTAAGAATGTTGTTAATAATAACAGTCTTGACAAATGTCCTTCTTGGATGAAGATTCTATTGACATTGTGCGAATCATGTTACTTTATCCGGAGATCTCATGTGACAGATCTGTGTGCGCCGGTTCGGTCCCGCGGACGTCACGCTTCTCCTGCGAGCTCTTTTCCCTTCCGTGATGCGCAAATTCCTTTTGTCAGCTTCCATTCAGAATAATAGGTCAGCCTTACACCTGCAAGCCGGCACAGCGGCCGCCTGACAGAATCTGTCGGGGGGGGGGGCTCGTCGTACTCGGGCCACATTGTGACTCCTTTCAACAGTACGATTGACATTGAGGGATGACCATGTCCTCCAAACCGATTGAGACGCCGGGAAATTTTAAAGGTGCTGTGCTACTTAGACGAGACATCAATAGCGGTCTCAAGTACGCTAAGCACACAAACCATAAGAGGTCTGTGATTTTGGTCTCCAAGGCAACAGCCTATCGGTGTCCGCTTTTGTATCACATGGCAAATATGCGTTCCCGTAAATTATGAATAAGGTAATATTTTACTTGATTACGGAAAAATTTCTGAAAAAAGGTTTCACTATTCAACATTTCTAGGAATTATGTTTTTAATCGACTGTTAAGTCACAGAAGTGTTACATTCAGCAGAGTTGGTGGAACAGCAGCTTTAATCATCGGATTCATGTAAGCGTAAACCCCCAACATTTCGGGTACCCAAATCGGAAAACACCTGTGTTGGGATGGAAAGACTAGGTGAAGTCGGCCCCGGAAGTGGGAGAGGGGCAGGAGAGCTGGCCACCCACCCACTTTGCCCAAACAGCTAGTGTGGCGAGGGGGCATTTGGAAGCGGCAATCGAGATCTTTGCTACAGCAGCACAGATCTCCATAGATGTATCACCTCTCTAAACCAGCAGGACACTGCCGACAATTGGACCTGTCCCGCGAAAACCGGGACTGTTGGGGGAAATGTATTATTATTTTTTTTATTTTATTTTTTTTTATATTTTTTTTTTTTGCCATGATCCAGTTCAATTACCATTGCTGTAATGTAAATATTATTGTATAAAAGTTGCCAGCTTGGGTAACACGACGTATCTATCGCTACTGCCTCCGGTGCAATATTTTTTGCTTGGCTTAATTATCTTTAGGCAATAAAAGGTGCACCATGGTCAAAATTATGCCAGAGAATAAAGAAATGTCTCCGGAGTTTGCTATCTTATTATGAACTCATTAAAATAATAATAATTTATTTGTAGAATTGTATGTTTTGAAATTTACCTATATATTACACCTTGTATTATATATATATATATATATATATATAGTTGTGCAATTACAAGAATAAGGAAGGTAGTTCCAATACTGTAGAGATTAGTCGATATAACAAATCATTATCTAGGTTTTGCTCTCTTATCAAAAAAATGTCTTACACCACAAAATAAAAGATTAAACCCGGTGGTCTTTTAACAAAATTATATGCAACCATTTAAATTATTAAAGTGAAAGAGGATGTAGTTTCAGAAAATGAAGAAAAACAAAATTGTGATAGGGCACTCATTTAATTTTCATTACAAACGGTCCACAAAATGATGGGGGCCCCTGCGAGGCATACGGAG
Source organism: Spea multiplicata (assembly GCA_009364415.1). Classification (NCBI taxonomy): domain Eukaryota; kingdom Metazoa; phylum Chordata; class Amphibia; order Anura; family Pelobatidae; genus Spea; species Spea multiplicata. The sequence goes on from VKOC01000060.1 coordinate 474,517, forward strand.
GGGACCCCAAGCTCTTCCTACAGACACAGAAATTAATACATACTTACACAAGCACATTGGTATACTTCCACACTCACAGTGACATACTTCCACACACGCTAATGCACATAAGCATACTTACACTCATACTTCTACCTTTGTTGGTTGAGGAGAGGGAAATCTATTAGCACACAAGCTAACAACTACGCCAGGGCATGACGTTATATTTTGGCAAGACTGAGGGTATGCGGCCTGGTAATAGTTTGTGTGCTATGGAAAGGAATGTACAGAATGAAGAGCCCTTATGTTTAACTCCACATGACCCTAGGCACAGGGTCAATACAGCTATCCAATACCCAGGAAACCCAAAGGAAAAAATTATCAAGGGCCGGTCGTAGACCAAACTGGGACCGGTCGTACTCAAAATGTAGGATTTATGGCTGTGAGCAGGTGGTAAACCTAGCAAAGTCTCATAGGAAGAAGAATTGACTCACTGGAAGTCCTCCAACCCAAGCTCTTGAAGGCATAGACAGCTTAAGGGTGCTTTTCCACTGCATGTTAATCAAATGAGCCAGGCACAGACTGACCATCTGCCACACTCGGCAAATAGTGCCGCAAACTTACACTTACTGCCGCTCCAGTGTGCGGAAGCCGGTTGGATATTAGGCAGTCCGCCATAATGTGTGGCTGTGAGGATCTCGCCAGTGGCTCCCCATGCATCAGTTATAGAATACACATGGTGGTATATGGGGTGGATGGTCTCTGAGTTGGGATGGAGCTTCAGATGCATATAAAACTTCTCCTAGTTCAAGCACTTAGCAATTAGTAGAATTGATTTGGGTCTCATCCTGATATTCCATCCTCAGCCTTAAAAGACACTTCTGTTGAAGATATAAGTCGGCCATTTTGAATGAGATGGGATTCTGGAAAAAATTATCACAGGAAAACTTTTTTTTGTCATATTTGGGAATTACCCCCCAAAATATCTACAACATCCCGGGTTCAGTGCTGGCAACAGTCAGACCGAGACGTTGATAACAGGCCAAGGCGCCAAGGATGAGACCCAAGAGAAAAACCACAACAGAGGAGATGAGACTACCATCCAAGCACTCTTACTTTTCAATAATAACCCTTGCCATGCCTTCAGGCGCACGCATGATGAAGGCCAGCGTTGTGATATCAAATAATTTATTCAAATATATGTGCATTACAATTTTCTCCGATTTGATGTATCCAATTCAATTATCTTGCTGAAGCCAACAAAGAAAAATATGGTATATTTATAAATCAAAATAAATGTTTTAAGAAGCACTGTTACTTTCTCTAATACTTTTATCTGCTAGTTATTTGGGATTTATTTAGTAAGGGTTTCCAGCTGGGGCCCCATGGCTTCTAGGGGTCCCTAAACACCTTAAAAAGTTCGATCTACTCAATCCTGAATGTATTAAGTTTTTAATTAAATGCCGTATTAGAGACATAATTCCTAGTACTGTTGGACGACCAAAACCCTTCCAAAAAGAATTCTCTTTTTTTTTAAATTCCTTTATTGATTCATAATTTTCTGCCTGGAACGTATAATTGTCATGTGACACAAAAGCACTGGAAGGTTTGTTGCCAAAGAAAGTGAAAGAGTTTGTGCGTTGTTTTTATTAAGACATAATAAAGTGACATAACATACTATATATGCATATAAATGAAATTAACCCCTCCAAGACCTTAGGATGTATGATGATGTCCTATAGAAAGTGGTCTAGATGATCATAGGACGTAATAGTACATCCTTTGGTTTTTGCACCTGTAGAGATGTTTAATGGAAGATCAGGAGCCAGAATCATCAGACCCTCACCGGAAATTGGGAAACATTGTTTCTTCCTCTTGAGAAAAAACAAACATTTTAAAATGTTGAAAAAATGAAAATAAAATACCCCAGTGATGTCATCATGACATCATAAAAGGTACAATTTGCTTCCTAAAAGTCTTTAAAGATCCCAAAGGGATTTCTGGTCAAACAAGTTTAAAAATAGAAAAAAAAATGCAAAAGACGTTAAAAAAAAATGTCAAACATCTTGTACCCATCCCACTAGAAATATACAATTTTAAAAACCCTTTCCCTGATCTGCAAACCACAAAACACAAAAATCAACAAAAATAGTATAGTACAAAAGCAATATATACATTTTATAGATACATTAAAATGAAATAGGAGAGTCGCGATTGAAAAAAGATATGGCAAAAAAAGCTCGAGTTACGAGTGGAACAGCACCTTTAAAAAAAAAACGTTTTATCACGAAGAAAATTTTATAGAACCCGTCCTTCCATCATTAGCTTCTGAAATAGTATGTGCCTCTAATATTTAGTGCTCATTTGACATCATTCATCGGTGTTTGACTCATCAGATGATAAATTAACATACTGTACGCTGCCAAACGCCATTTATCTGAGATGCCAACATAAACAACACATGACAGTGCCTATAATGGGATGACTACAAAGGTAGAAGTTTAATTAAGCAAGCATATTGACCTTAAAATAAGATATATGCAATTTTGTGGCTGATTTTCCCATTGATTTCAGAGGACGTCCTACACAGGATGTGCAGGAATTGTACTTAAGTATGCTTCCTGCTTTCAGTAGAGGAAGTCAGGGGTCAACCAAGGATCAGGGGATTTGCAAGGTTCTATTTCTGTTGGATGACCAAAAACCCTTCCAAAAAAGAATTCTTCTGTAATTTTGTTTTTTCCTTTCTCAAAATGTATTCATAATTTTTGCCTAAAACTTTTTTTTTTTTAGAAAACAATCCCCGCTACCTACCCAGCTATTAAAATAGCAGTGTGGGAGTGATGCACACCAATTCCATCATATGTCATATAATAATCAACCATGGGAACAGCATTTAAAATCCTATATTAATTTTTTTATATTTTTTTTTTTAAATCAACCTCTGTCGTATACTTTTTATTTTTTGCCGTTAATAAACAAGTAAAAAATAATAATACTATAAAAAATAAATAAATAATCAAAAAATTGATTCATTGCGTCCTATTACAAATCACCTAATTACAAATCACCACCTGTGGTGAAATTATTGAAAAACAGATGAGTGTTTCTTTCAAGAAATAGCCTTAGAACAAGCAGCAGTTCCAGCTGCCACCGTGATGTATAGACACAACGCGGGGCAGATGAGCGATTAATTAGGTCTGTCCTTGTACATTGCCAGGGGAGCACTTCTGTAGAGGTGATTGAAAACTAGAAAGAGTGGCATTAGTTTTCATCGTTGGTTAACGGCAAAAAAAAAAAAAAAAAAATCATAAAGATGCAATTGAGTTGACAAACCTTCAAGGTATGTGGCTGAGTCATTTAGAGATGTCAAAACGATCAAACATTAATTAATTAGCCCGAGTCTTACACGTAATTCCTCAGCATTAATGAACAGTTTCATGGCTAAAAAAAAAAACAAAAAAAACATAACCGGGATTTGTCGAAAAGGAAAAAACTGATAAAGTTTATAGGTTTTTTTTTTCTTAACACCTAGATATTTTATCTTTTATCTTTTTATTTTCCATGAAAAAAATGTACAAATTAATAGATATGTTATTTTTATCTATGATACATTTCCACAATATTAAAAAAAAAACAAAAATGTTAATTTTAGCTCTTAAACAACCTCCAGCAAAATGATAAATTATAATAGATCCTATAATCGTGTAGATTGTAGCAGAGGGCTGTATTGCTTGATTTTTGCAATGATGCGCTCATCGGGGGTCTTTTTTTTAATGAACTCGACGCGTTTCGCCCAGAAACTCCGAATGAAGCACAAGTTCTCAAGTTCTCCGGGTCACGGTGTTCAGTCTCCGGGTCGAGGAAGCTGTGTTTCTGTACTCCCACGTCCTGCCCTATTCCCCTCCTGCCACCATACGGATTTAATTTATTTGGGTCTAGCCCCGCCCCACTGAAGGCCACACCCCAAACGGGGTGGAGCACCTTCTACTATAGCGTTTGCTGTGCTGCTGAATGCAAAAAAAAAACTTCCTGAATTTTTGTTACATTCATAATTTAAGCTTAAATGTCATGTGACCCGAAAGCAGGCAGGAAAAAAAAAAGACAATATAAAAAATTGTTCATATGGAAAACATTAAAGATCAATGGAAAGTCGTTGAAACAGAAGAAAAGTACGTAAGGACACCGGCTTCTGCTTCGCGTATATTACATGCAACACGAAACCAACCTAAAGTCAAGTGCTAGGAACAGATAATCTTATTTAAAAGAGGCGGAAATATAATTTAATCCTACGACCTCCAGTAAAGTATGGGAAAAATATCATTCTGTTCTTCAAGAAAGCCGAGAATAAAGTTTCTACATCTAAATCGAAGGAATTCATACTTTTTTTTTTTCCTGTCTCACGCATACTTAAGACGCTTGCCTTTCTTTTTATTATTATAATTTATTTTTTTTAAATTTTCTGAATATGGAGCTCATTTAAGTATTTTCTTTGGCTGCGCAATTGCGACTTCTTATTAAACTGTGTGACTTTTCAGTTTATACTTCTAGATAGATCTATGGAAACCTAAATCCTTGTGGAGCTCTCTCCTCAGAAGTATAAATTTGTGAACATTTCTGTAAAAACACATTGCCTGCCAAAAGTTGTAACAACACGGGTTGATGCTTTATCGGAAAAACTGGTAAATCCAATGGAGCGCTAAATAGTACTCGGGTAACAGTAAAGGGGGTTTTTAAGGGTCTTTAGATATCAGGGAAAGAATTATAGACAGATGTGTCAAGTTCCGCCTTTTAATAGAGCCAGGGGTAGCAAAGCGAAGGGACCAGGGCCAGACTAGGGATGGCTAGATGACCCTGCCACTTTAAGGCCAGCAGCCGCCAAAGGACAGACATGTACACAGCGCACGTTACGCTTTCACACTCACTCAGCTGGCGGCTCCCCACTGCTGGACCTGATATGCCACTGGAATGGCAGTAAAAGTAAGCATTGGCATACAAAGGGTCATGGACAGGGATTTAATACCCCGTCCTAGGGTGCATCTCCGCTCAGTAGCGTCTTAAGCTTGCTTGTGCCATTACAGAGGAAACATTTTCATCAACAAATGTCTGATCCTGCTCACAAGTTCAGAACCAAAATGCGCTGCAAATTTCCTCTGCATGAGGGAACCATGAACTCCAGAGCTACAATATCTATATGATCATCGTACCTATATGAGCCTGTTGGACATCCCATCCCAAAAATTGGGCATTAATATGGAGTTGCTGCCTCATTGCACCAAATAAGAGCATTCACTTTTCTGGGAACGCTTTCCACAAGAATTTGGAGTGAGCTGTGGGAATTTGTGGCCACTCAGTCCAAAACGAGAAGGCCAGGCTCACAATCGGAGTCCCAATTCATCCCAAAGGTGTTTAATGGTCTTAAAGCCGGGGCTCTGTGCAGACCACTCAAGGTCCTCCACACCAAATTCGTCAAACCATGCTTTTCTAGACCTTGCCTTGCACACAGAGGAACAGTCATGCTGGAACAAGAAAGACCTTCCCCAAACTGAGGCCACTTCACTAGAACTAATGGCGCAAAAACCCGAAAAACAGCCCCAGACCATTATCCCTACTCCACCAATGCTTACGGTAGCCTCTATGCATCATAAAGCTCCCGACAGAGCTTGTCCTGATGTTGCTTCCGGAAGCAGTTTGTAACTCTGTAGACTGGTAAGACTGTACAGCTCCACTCCATAAGTGCGTGGGGTCTACAGCTTCATGGCTGAGCTGTTACTCCTAGATGCTTCCACATCCCAATAATAGCGCTTAGAGTGGACCGGGGCAGATCTAGCAGGACAACATTTCAAAAACTGGCTTGTGGCAAAGTTGGCATCCTATGACAGCGCCATCTTTAAAGTCACTAAGCTCTTCAGTACGACCCGTTCTACTCCCAGTGTCTGTCCATGGAGATGGCTGCCTATGTGCTGGATTTTATACGCCTGTTAGCAATAACCGCGGCTGAAACACCTGAGCTCAATAATTAGGAGGGTTGTCCACACACTTTTGTCGTATAGTGTATGTTTCGGGCTTCATCAGTGGGGTGAAGTTGATATCCCTCTGGGCACAAGTGAGAAAGGAGAGCAACATCTGGACACACTTTTGGAACTGGGGTGGACCCAAGATTTGCATACAAAAGGTTATGAGGACAACTCAACTGAGAACGGACCAAAACTTAATACCCTGCCCTACAATGCTACGAGGCCTACCTTTTTATATACAACTCAACTCCAAGTTTTGTTTGATTAAGACTATTTCGTTCCTTTACGTCCTGTCCTTAAATCTCCCGTGATTGATTCGTCATTTTTTAAGCTAACCCTGCAGGTTCATTGGACAAAATTAATCAGGAATGCAGTTCCTCGACCTTGACCCCCAAACCTATTACCACAGCTATTTATTTACTGAATTGCCTTTAGCTTGTGTTTTTTCTTGTCACGTAGTGTCGTGGAAATATTAGTTTCGAGCTCACCTCATGAAAGCTTAGATCAAAGGCAGCGTACGGCAGAGCAGCTTGAACCAACAACCATCAACTTATCAATAGGGCAGAGATAGCTTAATGGGGAGGAATAATTATACAGAACGCAAGGATGGGAATGTTAAGATATCCTTCCAAATTTTATTTTTTATTTTTAGTGAGACATCACATAAGTTTATTTAGTGTGGAACTATAAATGTAGTGTGTATAAAATGTCTCTTTTGTTGTAATATATCTAGATACTTTTACAAGTTTTCACAAGTTCATTTAGCAAAATGTGTGATAATCTGCACACCTTTGAGGCCTAGCCTGTTAAAATATTCTTGTTTGGGAAGTGTTGTATCACGCACTGAATGCAGAGGCTGTAAATAAAAATGTAAATAATAGAAATATCATTGGAAAACTAAAAATATAAAATAAATAATAGCTGAATACATTATTAATACAAACTTTTAAAATAATATTTAATGCAAATATTGAACATATTAAAGTGGAGTTTTACATTTTCCGGTTCATTACATTACATTACTGAAGGGGTTAATCCTTAGACGTTTGAGTAAATTTCAATAATACTCATACATAAAACGATGGCACCTTCTCATATCTCCTTCTGTAACGTTATAACACCGCTCCCCCTCGGCTGACATATTTTAGGTTGGATAACGAGGCAAGGTTTTTTTTTTTTGTTTGTTTGTTTTTTTTAACTTTACACCGACCGATGCCAAAGGCACTCGTCAAATGTGGTGACGGACTTCCACCCCGAGCTAAATTCCTGCTCGCCGGCGAGAAAATAAATAAATTTGGACCGTTCCAGCCCAATTTGGTTTTGCGCTAATGGAAATACCATCTTTCACGCGATGCTCTGCGTCTCTTGGCGCGAGAAGGGCCATGAATAGTTTTTTTTATTCTTGTCCGCGGGCAGCCCGGTGACGTACGTGTCATCACCGTGCATGACATGGGATTTTCTGGATGCGAGTCGATAATACGTTGAATAGTACCGGGAAGCGGTGAAATCGCTCGATACTCTGAACAGATACTTATCGCACTCAGCGAGATTGTCCGCGTTCCCTTGGCGGTATCTCCCATGTAATCCAAGTAGCTCTGATCATACGGACATCGTTACATCGCTAAAGAAGTCTTTCTTTTTTTTTTATTTTAGCCCTTTTTTTGAGCCTAATTTCAAATTGTGTTCACATAAAAAAAAATATGCATTAACGGGTCATTTCCATTTCTCCTTTAATCCTTTTATCATTTTAGGTAGACTCATATTAACTTGTATCAATTAGTTTCATTTCGTTGTCAGTCAGTACTGCTATGTCTTTTGCGCATGCACATCCTCGCTGTACAGGCCATTCTCTTATAGCAGCAGGATTCTGGAATTAACCCTGCAAATACCCAACTACACTGAAAGTAGGATAACCCGCTCTGTAAGCCAATGAAAGGTTGGGGGGGGGCTTATTAAAGGAAGAAAAGTCTTCGTGGCAGGTTTGCAGATTTAATAAGTGGGGTAGTTTGCTCTGCTCACATGTATAAGCTGAGGGTACATGTCCCCATGCATACTGCATCCTTCTCATTGTACAGCGCTGTGGAATATGATGGCGCTATATTAAAAATTAAACAATAAAAATAATAATAATAATTGTAAGCTCGTTTGAGCCGGGCCCTCCTCATCTGTTTTTTCTGTAAGTCAAATTGTTATGTTATATACTACTTGTTAATGTCTACCCTGCTCAGCGCCTACGGATTTGATTTCTGGCCCGCTATATAAAACAATAAATAATAACTAATAATAAAAACGGAGGGTGGAAAGGCGCCCTCCAGAGCTGTCCAACTAACATAAACAAGTTGCTGTCAAGATAAAAAAAAAAAAAATCCACTGTCCTACGATCACCCCTTGGAGGGGCATCATTACGGTTTTAAAAAAGCATTGTTTCAATCGGGCAAAATATTTGCTGAATTTTAAAGCATTATTAACCAAAACAATAATTAAGCTGTCGGTTTGGATTCTTTGAATACTGATAACAATAGAAAAAAAAATTAACAGAGACGCAAAAATGTTTTCTGCTGCTACGGCAATGCAGCGTTTCCACCTATTAGAGACACGATTAGTCAAACCCTGAAAAAAAAAAAAAAATATAAATAGGACAAAATTTTCCCCTGAATACTGATTTTTTGGGGGGGTAAATTTGAAAATAATGAGGATATGTTAAACTATAGTTATAAAAAAAAACAAATCTTGACGATGACAACGTTGGTAAAAAAATAAAAAAAATAAAAAAATTAGCAAATTTGGTACTTTCACTGAGATGATAAATGAAGCGCGGTACGTTTGAACCTCTTCATTAACCCTTACAGTCCCCCAGGGACTTGGGCCACATAATGCTTCACTGTACTATCTTTCATAATGCAATTTTTATTGTGCTGTTCGCATCATGTTATATATATGTAAATTTTTCTATTTCATCGGAATTTTGAAGAAAATTAAAATGTATATTCCAAGGTAAGTTCCACAATATGCCACCTCCTTCATTACTGGGGAGGAAAAAAAAAATCCTATTTATTCAACTAGTGCTAGTGTATTGGAAAACCGTTGTAAAATAAACATAATTGCTTTTGGTAAGGGAAGGAATTTGTTAACTTGTCCGCCCCCACCATATTATTTATCATGACAATTCTATTTATCAGCATATCTAAGAAATAAATGGACACGTATTAACTTAGAAGAAACTTAAAGTGCTTTTGTAATAAGAAATATAAGGGAAGAAGGGAAATATTTATAAAGAAAAGGGACTACATCAACAAAAAGTGTTATTAGGGTTGGTTATTTGTTAATGGGGCTTTGTAATATTTAATTATTTTATATATTCCCATTATTTAGCAGATTTTTATTTTATTTTATGGTTCAGCCAATGTGTTGACGTTTGGGGGTACATAAAGGGAGCTTCCATCATTTTAATTGAAATTATCAGATTAAAAATATATTTTTTTAAATATCGGAGTGTTTTCTTTTTTAAACAATTCCAGTGTTTGCCCCATAATATAATGTGTTCAGGCAGTTGCATATCATCCATTTGTTCTCGCTCTGTTATCTGATCCCCGATCTACTAGACAAACCCCGACTCCTTATCATACTGCCTGTGGGAATCAATAGAATGGCTCAGTCTTAATCAGCCAGTCAGACTCTCTGACTAATGAAAGTCTATGGAGGAACCAACTTTATTAGCATTGCCATAAAGCATCAGCTCAGTGTGGTTTTGGAGCAGGGAAAATCACCCAAAATATCACATGACTGACAGCAACGGCGGCTCGGGGTCTGCAGATAAAGGGAGCTTATTGGGAGAAAATGAGAAGAAAACAGGTTTTTGTCAATAATGACCAACATTACTGTATACAGCGATGTTTTTTTTATTACTTTATACAGCACTGGGGGTTATTATCTTATGCAGCGCTGGGGTTATTAGTGTATATAGCTCTGGGGGTTCATTACCGTATACAGCTCTGTTTTTTTTCTACTGTATACAGCGCTGGGGGTTATTACTCTATACAGCGCTGGGGGAGCGCTGGGAGTTATTACTGTATACATCGCTGGGGGTTATATTACTGTATACAGCGCTGGGGGTTTAAGTGCATACAGCACTGAGGATATTACTATACAGGCTGGGGTTATATTACTGTATACAGCACTGGGGGATATTACTGTATATAGTGCTGGGGTTATATTACTGTATACAGCACTGGGAGTTACGGTATTACTGCTATACATCGGCTGGGGTTATATTACTGTATACAGCGCTGGGGTTATAAGTGCATACAGCACTGAGGGGATATTACTGTATACAGGGCTGGGGGTTATATACTTATACAGCTCTTGGGGGTTATTACTGTATACAGTGCTCGGGGTTATTACTGTATACAGTGCTCGGGGTTATATTACTGTATACAGCGCTGTGGGGTTATTACTATATACAGGGCTGTGGTTATTACTGTATACAGAACTAAGCGGTTATTACTGTATACAGCGCTGGGGTTTATGCTCAAGGAGAAAAGTATTTTATTTTCTCCTTTATCGCCACTAAAATCATGAAAGAGAAAAACATTTACACAATTAAATAATTATTTCTGATAAAAGTTCTTTCAGGAACACCTGGAATCTAATGCTGCATGTAGTTCCAAAAATGTTAAATAATGGTAAATAATGTTTAGTTTCAATTCATAGCCTCACTCTTTTTTTGTTGCGTAACAATAATCCAATATCTAGAATGGGACGACCAGGCCCAAATCACTGGACAGGAGCCCATTGAGTCCCTAGGCCCGCACGGGCCCTCACACAGGTAGCAGGCCATGGTGGCCAATGATGGGGCCCATGACAGAACAGGGACATTGCCCCCCCCTGCTTGCCCGAGCAGCATACACGGTAACGGGTTATACCCCCTTGATAGCCCTGCAAGAGACTATAAATTATCTAAAAGCATATTAATAAGGCAAAAGAAGGCAGGAATGAGACCCGTTGTACAGCGCTACGGAATTTGATGGTGCTATATAAAACAATAAATAACCCTTTACGAAAAATTACTGCAGTTTTTTCTGCAGTTTTTTTGGATATGAAAAAACTGCAATACTGCACTTTTACTGCATTTGTACTTCACTGTACTGCAGTTTTACTGTAAGGAAGTACAAATGCAATAAAGCTGCAGTAAATTGAAGTACAACTGTAGGTTTGCAATATAATGAAGTAAACGTGCAGTATTGCAGTTTTTTCATGTCGACAAAACTGCAGTTTTCTACAAACTACTGTATTACTTCAGAAAAAAACTGCAGTAATTTTTCGTAAGGGTAATAATTTCATTTGACATTACTGACACTACTGCCCCCTATATGACATCATATTCCAGCTCACCGCGACTTTAAAAGGTGGCTATGGCAGGGAACAGGCTCCATACTGTAAGTGGGCCACTTGGGAGATCAGAGTTCTTCCCTGTATCTGGTCCATTTGGCAGCTTTGGGTCACGTTCCTCTCCTTCTTTACATTGAAGCACGGCACCTCGGGCTTTAAAAGAAAAAAAAAATGAAGGTCTAATGGCTTCCTTATCCAGACAGTCTGCCTCCCAGTTTTTCATCAAGAAACGGCCACCTCGGGCCTAGATTTAGCCGGCCTGGTCTATAATATACATCAGCATTTAGCGCTAAAGATTGTTTACGCTGTGTGTTAGCAAGATGGACGCTCTCTCGCAACAACAAAAGCAAGTTTAAAAAATTTAATTAAATAACAAGAAAAATGTCATACATGTTGTATATGTATATGGGATAAATGTGAATTTCTATGTCCAAATAAAAATGTAGTAATAAAAATATTGTATCCGGGTGTATGAATTAGGCTCAGATTATCTGGAATGTGACAGTCCATATGCTAGTATGGATCGTATACAGCAGCAAAGTGTTATATTGTAAAGAAATAACATTTTTTTCTGCTTGCTTGCTAACAAATCATGTCATGTCTCTGCGCCTGTCTGCTAACCGTAATACAATTTGACCTCAGTTTGTGCCGGTTCCTTTCTAAAGCGATCAATAGACCGGGGAGGGGGGTCTTAGAAATACAATGTAACTCCAGATGTATGAGAACAGGCCCGGGCGCTCTATTGTTTAACAGCAGACCTGTAAGAAATGATTGAGACGACAATTTAAAACATAAAAAATATGCTGCGAAAACTAGAGACATTGAACCGGAATCCTATTGTATTTTTATTTATTTATTTATTTATTTACAAATGCAGTGTTTACAACTGAATACAACAAATCAGAAGTGTGTCCCTTTAAAAAGATTTTTTTTTTGAAGCTAATCAATTTGTGTCCAAAAAAAAAAAACAGAAAAAAATGAAATCAACAAAAAAAATTCAAATATTTAATTTTTAAAAAAAAATTAAATGTGACGAAAAATGAAAAAAAATTTCAATATTTTAAATTTTTTGGTTGATTTCAGCTTTTTTCCTATTTTTTTTTTATGACACAAATTGATTTGCTCCGGAGCATTTAAAGAGACAAAAAAAAAATTAGAATTTTTCAATGTTTTTGATTTTTTGTTGATTTTATTTCAGCACGTTCTCAGCATTGCACATATATTAGAAGTGTTTGATTAGGGTTGAGCCGGTTTATAAAGTAACAGCCCTCTGCGATGAGAAGCTAGGGAAGGGGACGTAGTTTAATGTCTTTGGAAGCTGCGCTCGTCGGATTTTATGTAGATCCTTTAAGTAGATGGAAGTCGAGCAGTAGTCGCACATAACGGCCCTCCGGCTAATATAATGTCATGGTCCTGTGGATTTATCAAACAGACCAGCCCTCGCAGGCAACGCAAAAGCCTTCTTCTGGGATATGCTCATTGCTTGCTCTGCATCATTTGGATTATCCTCACAACACTAGCACATCATCTGGCTTTAAACTTCAACCCCCTCTGGCAAATCATATACTAAATACAATTTTTTTTTTTATCCTCTTTTTGTGCCGTTCTATCCGTTTTCCAAGCGGTTACTGGCTAAGGCCTCCGCCAAGCACCAGTCTGGATTAGCTTCAAACCAATAGCTGTAGGTGAGGATTAGAGAGGCCACTGTGCACTTTATTACAAGATGGCCATAATTAATGGAATTATTAATAGCTTGACTGCGAAAATTCATTAAAAAATCCATTAAAAAATAAACACCCTTTTTTTTCCCGACAAAAGGCATTGCCTTGGGTTAAAAAACAAAAAAATCCAGAAAAAAAAGATAAAAAAACATTGATTGATGGATTTTTGGTTCACAAAAAGACAGACCATAGTTCAAGCTGATTAAAACTGAACATTTTAGATGAAACACACTTGCCCAAATATCTCTCGCAGATAGCATAAAGACAAATGCATTTTTTTAAAGGTATGCTGGAAATGTGTTTGTTTCACAAAATATTTTATCTGGAGTAAAATTCTTAATTCTTTCTCCAACAATTACTTAAATATCATTTTTCTGCTGCAATACTGTGTCAGTCCCTCCATATTGAAAATCCCGACCCTTACTTGCAAAGCCTTTAACAACAATGTGCCCCCTATATTTCTATTTCCGAACCACCCCCTTTTAGCTCTCCCCTCAACCTTCTCTCCTTGATCATTTTCTCTTCTTCCCACTCGTGTCTCTAAGAGTTTACCAAATGGTGTGACTAATCCCTGACCTAGAAGTAAAGTATTTTGGTTTAGACCAACAAGGCCTAGGGGGCAGAGACCCCTCTTGGTGATCTGCCCCTCTGCTGTGCCACTGGTTATAAGGGAGATCTCTCCATCCAGCCCATTTATACCATGGAGAGCTTTGTCAAGTCGAATTACAAGGCGCTGTGCGCCATTACGACACAGAGTGCCAAGATATGACATCATAGCTTAGCGTTCCTTAATGAGGGTATCGGCCAAGGAGAGGGTAGCCGGGATCAGGCTCCCCTCAAGCCCCTAATGGATTGTAAATTCGTCAAAGCAAGGCCATCTTCACCTTCTGTACCCGTATGTCACATGTTCGTTTTTCATGTTATTGTTCATCTTGTATATTGTTTATTTTAGATTCATGTTAATTTTGCATTCCGCTCTTACGGTAATAACACTACGGAATCTACTGGTACTCCACAATAAAAATGTAATAATAATATAATTGGGGATTATCACTCATAACATACTGCTAATTGATACCCAATGGCAATTATCTTTAATTACAGTACAATTTATTAACAGATTGGCAGCAGATTCGGCAGCGCCATTATAACCAAGGGAGAGTGAAAATTGACGATAACATTAAAATTGACAAGATACAAAATTGACAATAACATTAACAACACGTTAAGACAGACTGGAAGAGAAGGAGAAGAGGGTCCTGCTTTTTTGTGAGCTTATAATCAATTATGTTAACTGCCTGTTAATTATAGAAATTTAAAGTCTCCGATGATGTCATAGCCTTTGATTGACAAGGCTTACATCCCGGGTTTAACTTTGCATTTGTATTGACTACCATGTGCTATAGAAACAAATAAGTGTAGGAAAGGTGGTTTTGCCCCATAAGCAGACAAATTGTAACAGAATTGGTCAAATTAATCTCTTATCGCCTTGGGAGATATGGCATCTTCTCTCTTAAACTGTTAAGAATGAATGTGAAATTAATGATAATAATAATGATAATGAAAATAATAATTATTACATACGATCAGAGTCAAGTAAAATTATTCTTGCGTTTCCAATGGTTTAAACCAAAGCTAGAAAGAGTAATTAAGGTGTTAAATCTAACATGGACAGGACATGATGTCTGCTAATAATATTCTAAAGTTACGGGGTTTATAATGTTATAGGAATCTAGTTTCCTTAAATATTTAGCGGGGCTGGTCTCATAAGAGCTATTCCTTTAATACATATATATATATATGTGACATGGTGTTCATAAATTAACTTCAATAAGGCAGCATGAAGCCGATGCCTTCAGCAAAACAGAACGAAATGCCAGAACATGTTACAACGTTACAGCTGTAAAAACCGACAGCATGTATTTTCGAATAATTCCCAGGAATATTCCAGGCTCGGGTTTAGCGTTATCTGCCAAACAGTCCTAAACTGGTTGGTGGTGTTGACAGACTCACCGCGTAAGCAGGGCCAGGAGAGGTGTGAAGAGAACTATTCAAGGTTTCACGAGTTGGAAGCATTTTAGAATCTTCATTAACATAAATGTATAATTCTTCACCTTCTAAGGTGCAGGAGTCTGTCAGGATAGCTTTCCATCTTTATTACACTTCGACTTGGCTGATCTGATCAGCTCTTCTGAAATTCTGTCCAAATCTATGGGTGGCAACAAGCTTCAACCCTTCTTTTTTGGTCCGACTTACTCTGGAGCATATAAAATGTTTGCATACTTTCTCGAATCTCTCGAATTTGGAATGTCTACCAAGATATAATTTTTCTTACATTGCGTCCGATGTCGAAACTGTTCTTTGGAAGCTGGGTTGGTCTTTCTCCACCCCATTCACACACGTAGAATTTTTATGATATTCGTAGGTGGGCAGCAGGTCTTCTACATATACAGAATTGTAATCAGGGTGAATCTGCATTTACACTATTACTCTTCCATATCCATTTGAATGATGCATTAGTTTGGCATCATTTTTAAAAGCGGAACGTCTGTCTTTCCAGCAATGGATCCAATAATATAGCCATCACATCCATGAGAAACTTAGGACTATGGACAATCAGGCCCACATCTTGTTCCTTATGGCTTTACAAGAGGGCTCTTGAGCTCAGGACAAAATGTTTCCCATCATGACCTTGGTCTTCCTGACTGTTTTTTTTTTTTTGCTCTTCTCATCCCCCCTCTACTTGGCTTGCAGGAGATGTCTTTGACCAAACGCATGGCGCACTCACCACCAGTTGGTTCAAGCACTGTCTCGGCTGGAGGTCTAACCCACCGTGCCGATGCACAGAAACTGATCCCATTGATTTCAATGGGAAATTGTGCTGAGCTCCGGAGCTACAGCTTCTCCCAAAGAACCTTCTATATCCTTTAGCAGTGCTTACAAAGATGGGGGGGTGGTAGAAAAATGGAACAGCCTCCCATCATAAGCAGTAGAGGCTAATATAGTGAGGGGATTTAACCCCTTAATGATAAAGCCCAATCAATGGGTTTAGGGACCGCCCATTGTCCTTACGGGGTTAAACATGCGTGGAATAGCTGTAAAGCTATTGAGAATCTAAGACGAGTCCAAGGACTGATTAAGGTTTGAGACTTTACATCATGAAAATGGGCAGACCAGACGGGCCGAATGGGCCTGATCTGCCGTCACATTCTATCTTTCTCCGTACTTTAATATGCATTTTTTTTTTTTGCGAGGACACTGATTGTAAAATTTAGAATTTTTAGGATCTAAAACACATTAAAAATGTACTAATGGACTTCTTTACGACCTCACCCGTGAACTCCTCGCTCACTGTGTGTGTCTAGCAGCCCTTATTAAACAACAAAATGACTAAACACATTAAAATCGCTTTTTTTTTTGGAAATGCAATTGCAGGAAATGGGGGGGAAAGGAAAAAAAAAAATCACCAAATAATTAGATTGATCCAAATGTGTAACTGACAAACTTTGAATAGCAGTAGGATACAAGAGCACCAGGGAGAATCGCCTCTAGCGTCTCAATCTAGTTTAATACAATGCTCTATACTACATTTATCCACACTGCACATCTGAACCTTCAGGCTTGTCAACGGGTTCGTTCCTAAAACTTCAGCACCTCACGGTATGGGGGAAAGCATGTTTTTAATGGCTTTACCAATAATCACAAGTTTTTTTCTCTCTCTTTCTCTTTTTCTCCAGTTTCTAGAGTTTATTAGCTAGTAGTAACTTACTTTTTGATGTTGCAGAAAAGAATTCCAGAACTTTGATTTTAAGGTATTTTTCACCAGTGATATTTATAATAATATAATAATAAAATAATAAAATTACGGGATTGTTTCTATTATTTGAGAGAAAGAGGGGGAAAAAATGAGATAATATGATTTTTTTTCTGGTATTGCAGAATGCCTAATGCGATAACTAGGTTTAAATAATGGGAGATTACCTACGATAGGACATGCATGCTTTCATTATTCATGAAACAGCGGTGGCGAGGATATGAAGCAATCTGATGCTTTTAACGTAATTTGGGAACATGCAGCAAATTGATTTTTATCTCTTTGGGGCTGTTACTTTTAAAATTAAACCCAACAAATGAAAGCAAATTACAATGCAATTTGGAAAATCAGCTTACAGAGGTATTTCGGGCAAATGAATGCCATTGTGACATCAGAGACGGTTTATTTTTATTAAATATCGGCAGGGCTGGATGGAAGCCAACGTCAAGAGCAAGATATTATCTATTAGCTTCCGGTTACTGTGTAACTATGCAAATATATTATCTATTAGCTTCCAGTATGTGTATATTTCATGAAATAAAATGCTTTAATGGGTTCATGTGTTTGCAGTGGCATAGTAGGCCTATTCTGATGGGGGTCACCCTCCGATGGTGTCCACGGGGTCTGTACTCAGAAGAGAGCTCGGGGACGCAATAGGATACCTGTGTAGCAAACTAGAGGGTAGACACGATGGAAATTATTTAAGGTTCCAAATCTTACCAAGCCAATGTCCGCCATTTCTAAACAGCCAAGCGCTCCCGGCCCAAATGAAGAGGGCTCTTGGAATGAAGAGATTAGGCAGTAGCCAGGGCTGAATTTATATTTCATTTACGTACCTCCAGGCACAAACCTTCTGGTGCATTTTGTTAATACGCTAGTTAAAAAAATGTAAGCGGGGGATAAATGCGAATTTGGAAGACCGTATCCAAAAAATGGGCAGAGTAAGCGTGAGCAGAAGGGGCTATTATGCTACATCTTCAAAAGCATGGTAACAAGCATGGAGCGTCAGGAAGCTATCTAAGATACGCCGTTATTTATTTTACGTATGACACTCGGGAAGTCTGAATCGACCCCACAGAGTAAATCACTCATGTACTTTGAGAATGGTTTTTGAATCCTACTCATCCCTCTTCCCGCTCCCATATGGAGCCGAAAGGGAAGCCCCCCTATCGATAGCTATCTTTTTCCTTAAACATGCCAAATTCAGAAGAATAATGGCTTCTAGATACGCCGTGGAGGCTCCAGGAACGAGGGCTGTTTGTAATACTTTTGGGGCAGCGTTTTGACCTCACGGTGGGGTAGTAAAGTTTAGCCTCACAACACTTATTTGTGGGGCAGCTCCAAGGCGGAAAGTCCTCAAGATGACAACAAACATGTTAAAAAGTTTACCAAACAGGCTTAATTATACAAATATCAAATTAAAAATCGGTTCACATTATAACTTTTGATCTTATTAAAAAAAAAAAAAAAATACCTAGTAGCAACAGGTATTTGAACAAATCTCTGGCACAAAAATAGTGAAATATTTAAAGTCCCAGTAAATTAAAAAAAAAAAAACCCGGCCTGTCTAATATAGAAATAGAGCATTGCTCCAAATACCATTATTGAGGAAGCCATTTGACTTCTATGTTTTCTGAAAGAAACACAAAAACAAAAACAAAATCCCGACCGCATTAGCAGTAATTATAATTTAGCTTGCTGTGGTTCAATCGCTTAGACTTTATACAAAGACACAGTCATCGATGGCACTATGTGGCATTGTCTTGACACAGTTACAGATCATTAAGCCCCGTTAATATCATTTCACAGCGTCGGGGTCTCACGGGGAGGGCGTGGGTCTGTAGTATCACCAACCTGTATGTAATATGTGAATCCAAAGAGTTTTGGGGGGTTTTTTTGTTGTTTTTTTTTTTAGATCCCTATGGACAATGAAACCAACTGTGTTTATCAGTGGGGCTTGAAATTGATCTGACTGCAAGCATCTGTACAGCTCTCTAACCTCGCGTGAGCTAAACTTTAACTCTCTAAATAAATTCTCTCCAGCAGTGTATCCAATAGCCTGACATAGTCTTACCCGCCATGGGGTACACACACACCACTTAATGCTTGGCTATGGGGGGAAAAAAAATATATTAAGGCAAATGTTTATACATATATTCCGATTATTAAATGTAAGTTATGGCATGCACACACAAAAAAAAAAAGATTTTTTAAACATGGGGGGATTAGTATTTGGCGGTCCCATCAAATGGATAGGTGAGAAATATTTTTTTTAACCCCTTAAAGACAATGGGCGGTCCCTAAACCCATTGAAAACAATGTATTTTGAGCCCGTACATCTACGGGCTTTGTCATTGAGGGGTTAAAAATGGTGATACAAGGTGAACATGGTAAGAACAAACAATTGATAATTTTTTTTTTCCCCCTGGAAATCTTTAATGAGTCGATGAGTTACTTAAACAATTGTAATCGGTCTATTCTGGAAGCTCGGTTATTTCTAATAAATAATAAAAATAAAAGCAATAAAAAAATTTGCCCTTAAAGATATTACAGTTCCACGCGGACGGGTAGAGTCCCCTCGGTGTCCGGGGGTGGGGGCTTTAAACAGTGGGACATAATCCCTCTACAGAAGCTTCTACAAGAACCATTACATATGAGATGGTACAACGTATCCAATGAAACCTTTATCGTCTGTTAACAGCTATTGGAGAAAATAGCTATTAAAAATCATAATAACCATCAGATTATAGCCGTTAGACGGCAGGACTCATAATCCAGGTTTATTTAAGGTCTCCAGGACTTTGCGTAATTAGTCAGTGTATCAATTACACCATGATAGATGTATCCTTGAGCTAATGTTTCCGTCAGAAATTCATGGATAGCTATGCAAGAACACATTTATAAGCCGTAACTACTATAGTTAATTTAACTTACTGAGGCCTGACAGTGTTCTAAATGAGAATCTGTTTTCGACCGTAATATATATGTATTTGTACATTAAGAATTCCAACGGTATTACCCCTCTGGACTCTATATGTAACCCACTGTGAACCAAAGTGGAGATTTATAAATGTAGGTAATCAATGCTTTGTAAGATCTACTTAATGGTTTGATTCCTAAGAGAGAAGCCATGGAGTCGCACGTTCAATGGACTATTTTGTAATAACATTTTAATAAGATTACATTACAGATACAGATTCTGGGTAACAGGGTTGATTCGATTCATTAAACATTGAGCTGACCCAAAAAAGGCCCCTAATTGCTCCTCAGATTATTGACCCTCTAGAAAGCCGGTTATCGCTACTTGAAGCCCCTTGTTGACAGTTGATATCCTCGAATCCTCCAGTAAGGCCCCCAAAAATATATCTTTGGTAGAAAAGTCTCTGAAGTATGATGGTTGATGGATCCGTGTGCATTGTCATAAAAATGTAGGCTTCCTGATTGGTCGAATTTTAAGCTGGCCAATAGGAAATAGGTTACAATTAGACCGACCAAGGCCTAAAGCATGAGATGTTGGACATGTAGCCACTGGTTACATTATTACCCTCTCCAAAGTTCTGGCCAAATCCTGGTGAAGGGACCTAAATTTATCAACTGAATTGATCTTAAGCAAGAAGGAAGAGAGAAAGGGATACAAACACCATAAAACATCTGATTTAGTATAAAAACAGAAAGCTCGGGAACATACAGAGGAAGGCAGTGGAAGCACCAAACCCCGAGGCTCTTATACCCAAGGAGCTCGGCGGTGGTCGCATAATGCACCGTTACATGACTTTGCGGATGCTGTAGATTAGATAGGCCTTGCACAATAGCGAGAGAATGTGTGAATGAATGTGTGTTAGTAGATGATGCTAGAGTGCTGGAGTGTGTGGGTGTTAGAGTGAGCGTGTGTGTTAGTTACAGGGGGCAGGCACTCATGGGTCACTTAGGTTTACTTGCCCCCAAGTCACCACATTTTATTTCTATAGATTTATATAGAAGTGGTTGCGCAATGTTACAAGCGCAGGCCCAATATTATAGTCATGCCCACCCAGGCACCAATGACCCTAGGCTCAGCCCTAATAAAACCTCCGCACAGATTAGCATAAATGTGTGAGTTCGTCTTAAAGAGTAAACAAGTTGAATACATTTTGAATGACTTTTTTTTGTTAAAATAAGGTCGTAACCCTAATTTGAAAATTAGATTTTTTTTCTAAGTGGGGTCACCTAAGTTCAAAAAGTTTTAAAGCAAGAAACTCAATTTTAAACTCATTACCACTTTAGACACCGTTTTATGTCAACATTTTCACGTGATTAATGGATTTTTCTTGTAGCAAAAAGGGGGCTGGGAGGCTCAACACAGGGCAAGACATCATTAAAATCATTAAAAATTTGATTTTTGTTTGGTTTATTAGTAATTATAGTTACCGTTGTCACACATTTGTTAATATACGAAATACTAAAAAAAAACACAAACAAAACAAAAAAAACCTATGGAGGATATTTTTAATAAAAAATCAAGACCAAACCCCCCAAAATAACCATGCAAATGTAAATCTCAGCATTGTAGTATTCTTCGCTCCCTGAAAACGTTTAGAGCATTAATACACTAAAATAGAATTTCCTAAGATAGACTGATTTTACATTTTAGCTTTTAGCCTTTTTATACCTTTTTGAAAAAACTCCAACAGGTGAATAAGTAGCATAACAATTTCAGGCCGTTCTTATGTGTAGCAGTAGATGGATAATCAGCCCGATCGGTAGCAATTTGGGGAAAGAGGACGCTGTTACGCTCAATGGAAGGTCCGTCAGTAGCTGAAATAAACAGCTCAATGCCACCTAAGATGTATTCAGAACAGTCAGAGTTCCTCTGAAGGGCCGACACATCTCTGATATTAATGGGGATGTAATGACGTTCAGAGCTTAAGAAATAGGCTGCCAAGTGATCACATGTTTCAGGTGTGTCATCCAGCAACATTAAAAGTCCATACATAATAGCCCCGTCTGACATATTTGCCACTCTTCGAGGGGTTTATTCACTAAAGCAGGAGCTGATAGGAGAGTTTGCAGGAGACCAGGGTCGTCAACTCACTGACACACTATTTATACGATAACTCCAGATCCAGATCTGCCGGTTTGCCCTTGGTCGGCCCTGTAAGTCAAATCACTGATTGAGCTATACATTATACAGGGCCAGCTTAGGTCTTCCTGCAGGGGAAACTTGCCAGGGCTGCCCCATCATTGCGCAAAATCAGAGTCTAATTCTTCTGCAAACTGTCCTTCAAGCACCATCCTTAGTGAATAAACCTCCTAAAATTTACTTTTTACAACAGGTTACCCCCGGGTAATTAATGGCTATTAATTTCTGTAGCAATTGTTAGAAATATGCCCAATAATTTAGCTTTTACGAACATTCATTCAATTACGGACGTTACATATAATGTCATCAGAGAGAGCTGTCCCCATCACAAAGCTGGTGACAATGGGACAACTGGGGTTAAAAACAGGGTTTTTTGTTTTTTGGTTTTTTTTATTGCAGACATTTGGATAGATGTCCTCATTTCCTTCTCCCGGCTTCTCAGACCAATTGCCAGCGTCTTGCTATTGTGTCTTCGTCGCAATAGCCAGCGGCTTCCCTCCGGGCAACATTCAGCTTTCTAATAAAGCATCCCCCTTTATCAATGACAGCAATGATTATCTCTCGCAGCTGCCCACGGTGATGCATTTGTAACACAATTTGGCTCGCATGGCCCCATTTAGTTGTATTTAACATACTGCAGGGGTCCGGTGTGATCTCTAAGTGATATAATTGACTTGGTATAATTGGGAGACCTTAGAGATTTTTATTGACAGCTTATTGTCCTCCCTTTCGCTCTGTTTATGGAACCTAATACATCACGTTATCAAATACAAATATCTGTGACATCGTTTACAAAGTAATAACTAAAGGACATTTACTTATAAACAGAATCCAGGCCAGCGCCTTGAAGCCGCTGACTGCGTGAGCCACGAATAAAAGACATTCTGTTTGTTCAAATCTACTTTTTTCGAGGCTTAATATAATTAATTATTTTTAATTATTATCATACAATTACAACTACAAGATGAATTCTAAAATTCAAATAAAAAAAAAAAAATTAGAAAGATCATGGAAAAAAAAAATCATCAGTATATAAATAAATAGAAGGAAACGTGATAGGCTCTTATATATAGACATTAATAATAATAATAATAATAATAATAATATAATTTATGTTATGTTTAATAATAATTAATATAATAATATAATTATATTAATGGGTCTTACTGGGTAAATGGTTAAAACCAAATATCCTCAATCAGTATATCCAGCACAGTCAATGATTAAAGAAAGATTTGCAGTGCAAGACCCTATTTGTAATAGGGTTCTTTAAATATATACTATATAGTAATATGCCATTGACTGTACACAGAAACACAAAACATGTGCGTTACTAAGAGGGAAGAATACACCAGACCAGGGAAAGTACCCCTAGCTGCCCCCTGCATGCCCTCCTCACTGCTATGTGTCTTGGAGGTGCATGGCACCTTTTGCTGCACACTATGGAGGTTGTGCACACCCAGAAAGGCCCTACATAGGAAAATTGGGCTGGTTGGGGAGATGGGAAATCACCATTGTAACCGGCATATTCAGCAGTGGTACAGCAGGGAGGGGGCCATCGGACTAAGCCAGAAGACATGGATGATTACAAACCCTTCTTATGTGTAGACCTTAGGAGTAGCCCTTTTAATGACTTCTTGCTGATTATCGTTGAATGGTTCAGACAGCCTTCGTAAGGCTTGGCGGAGGATGAGAAAAAAAGATACCGTTTTTTTTGTTATTGCTAGGATTATGGAATTATATAGCGCCATGATGCACAACTGGCAGAAACAGTTTAGGGATTAAATCGGCCCTTGCGCTTCAAGGTCATCAGATGATAAGTGGCATGCGAGTGGTCACTAAACGTGTCCACAAGCTACGCTTTTACGCTTTTGTTGTGTGCTGCCACACACAGAGCGTGACAATAAAAATACACCGGAGGCTCCATTGGGCACCCTGTATTTGCCCAAAGCGCTTGATAGCCAGACCAGGCCTGACAATGGGTTAACAGGACACAACAGGACAGAAATAGAAGGTGAGTAGGGCCCTGTGAGCTTACAATCTAGAAGGCCATTAACTGTCGAGTATAAAATAATATATTGCTTTATAATTAAGTTTTAGCCTTTCCCTTTCAGCTGCCAGATGGACGCTCTTTAGCTCGGAGGAGCCGTAGGAAGTTTTAAATTGCCTCATATGCACTGCAGACCTATACAATGGTGCTTCTCAGCAATATATGATAACTGGTTAATTTTTTCCCCCAGTATGCGTAATTTTAATATTCAGGGTAATTGCTGTTTTACTAAATTGGAAACTCGTTCTAGATACGTCATACAAATCAAACACAGCTTAACTTCAAATCATTGCCTATTGCTTCTGTACATAGCAAGGAACTCACCAAGGAGCTTTTCCATTCCTTTTCCAAAAGGGTGACAGGATGGGCAAACTTAGGGACCGAAGACCCGACGCATGGTAAGCAGTCATACTTAATACTCGAAGCCTCCAAGAAGAATCTGTAGATTCTAAAAGTAACAAAAAGCTTTGCCCTGACCCAACCTGTTTTTGAGTCCTGTGACATAAAGCTCTGTGCCAAACCTGGTATCATTGATGTCGGTCAACCCAGGCTTAATATAATTTACTTTGAAAAGTAAATCTGATCAGGGTTATTCTTTTAGGTTCATAAATTTCAGACAAACGGGTTTTCGTCCCAAATGTTGCAGTTTTGTTCATTAGTCTGAATAATGAACAAACAAATGCAACATTGGAAGAAAGAAACGAAAAACGAATGTGCGCAATACGATTATGCCTGCACCAGAAGGAGGGACATTGAGTGAGTTGATATTTCGTTTGTCCAATCAGCTCACTCCTGTCATATTATGCTGAGGGCTTGTCCAATGGCTAGTAATGAAGAGAGCCTATATAAGAGCAGAGCAGGCCGGGGATCCCTTCATTTCACTGAGGCTGCTTCATGTGACACGGCTGTGCTGCGTCTGAGCATTTTACAGAGTGAGATTCCTCTGCGT
Organism: Spea multiplicata; assembly: GCA_009364415.1. Lineage (NCBI taxonomy): Eukaryota > Metazoa > Chordata > Amphibia > Anura > Pelobatidae > Spea > Spea multiplicata. The sequence continues at coordinate 499,551 of VKOC01000060.1, forward strand.
GAGGCTTGGTGAGCCTCAGCCTGCCATTTATCACACTCTCTAAATTTTAATTTGTAAAGAATTGATTTTATTTCATTAATAACACCTATTAAAATATTTAACCAGTCCACTACTATCCTTAACTCTAGAGCACTCTAATTTTGACAAAAACGTTGGACGAATTTTGTCCAAACACGGAGACAGACGAATTTAGTTGAATACGAAAACATTTCCCCCCCCCCCAAAAAATATGAATTTCCCCCCGTCGCCCAAGCCAAAGAAAAGTTCTGAATGCTACTATAAAGTATGTTAAATGAGATGAATTTTTGTAACAATACTGCATTAGAAGTATCAGTCTTAGTATTCCAGAAATAATTACAGTATTAAACCAAGTGAAATTTTGTCAGAAATGCTAAATTGTCACGTGACACAAAACTAGGCACCAATAGCATTTTGCGATAGAAAATTAAAAAATAAAAAGTCTTCAATATTTCCCGTTTTTTTTTTTTTTTTTAAAGATTATACATTCTGAAGTAGAATAGCTCCTTTAAAAAAAGTTTTCACCAAAATAGGCTGTTTCTTATTTAAAGGTAATAAATTAGTAATATTTTCAGCCACAAATCCTCTGATATGAAACTTCTTTTAAACGTTACCGTCCTGGCAATGTCATTCAGTAATGTTTGTGAAATAGACAACAAACCTAGTTGAACCGTTCTGAAGATCTTGTCAGTAATTACGCTTCTGTGTCTAGGGATTTGCTAGCAGGATAATGTAAAAGATATTTCAGATACAGTCTGGTGTAATAGATTTTATAGTGTATCTCACAAGTCTGATTGTCACTGTTTGTTTGGATGATCTAAAACATTGTACATCACAAAAAAAAAAGCATCATTTTTGGTTTAAACCATCGAGTTCCAGAATTTGGTAGCAAAAGTAACGGCGATCTTAGATTTAACCCCTTAAGGACAATCGGTGTTCCCTAAACAATGCATTTTGAGCCCGTACATGTACAGGCTTGGTCATTAAGGGGTTAATTTATGCTTTGTCCCACTACGCCCCGTTTCCTCTGCTACGTATTTAGACTTGATATTTTGAAGTCCCTTTTTTAAATACGCATTCCAAATGATCGTCATTATATAGGTGATAGAGATGACTTGTGTAGAGAATTCTGATACATTTTAGTGATTTTGTTACCAGGGCCGGCCCAAGACTTAATGCCACCTGGGGCGAAGTTTAAAATGCGCCCCGGGGGGGGCGGCATTTTAAACTTCGCTGACGCCATTATCTACCCCCCTGTCTAAAGGTACTTACCTTGAAACAGTCATGCGGCGAGTCTCCCTGCTCTGCCATGGTACCGGCTTGTAATGCTGAGCGCCGGAAATTGATGTCATTTCCGGCGCTCAGCATTACAAGCCGGCACTGAGACCGAGCTAGAGGGCTCGCAGAGGAGAGAGAGGGGCGCCGAGCGGGTAAGCGAAAACCACTTGGCGCCCCTTTCTCTCCTGTGCTTCAAAAAAGGTCAGTGACCAGGTGGCTCGAACTGAACTGTAGAAGGTGTTCGCTGGCAACTTTGGGTGCTCACAAGCAACTAGTCTCCGGCCTGCAAACATTTCTGAATGTTTTTAAATGTATTTTTATAGGGGAGGGGGTTAAGAAATTCACAATTTCAAATTCATATTATTGCCCCCTGGGTCCACCACTACCACTATAAAATACATTGGTTGAAGTCCAAAGAACAGGTAAAGCCCATACTCACAAAATTAGGTTGAAAATATCCCAGAGCCCATTTACTATTTACTTTTTAATGTATTAGTAAAAGAAAAAAGTTAATAAACTGATTTTAAATCAACTTTTTCAATTATTTACAAATAAAAAAAATAGGTTTTCACTTAAAAAAATAATTTTATAAAATATATTTTAAAAAATAACATTTTATATATTCAGAAATAAAAAAAAAATCAACGCATTCTTTTTACAATATAAAGAATACAGATTGTATCATATTGTGCTGATAAGAGGTTATGATTAGGAAGCAAAAGCACAAAAAGGGTTTTATCTGCTAAGTATGTATCCCGTTGTCTAATACGCAGCATTATACAGTTGGAATGAATGATGGTAACTCAAGGCTGAGGGCAGACAACACACAAACTAGCGGGTATTTCACCAGGTCCGCTATGGCACGGATATTCTTTTCTAAAACGGTGGAAAATGAACTAATTTATTAGTAAAATTGCATCAGCGGCAGTAATTTCATGTTAGTGATTTACATGTAATAGCATTATGTCCCCGGTCTCCATATCATAGCGGTGCGGCCGCGGCCGATGATGAATGAAGCACCAGAGCAGAGATGATGCTTTGATTGTTTTTGCAGCAAACGGATCAGCATTTTAATTTCTTGCCTCTGTGTTTATTGCTTATTTGGCCCTTTGCTCGTCTTGTAAAAACTTGGTTAAGTGGAAACAAATAAATGTAATTACTGGGGTTGGCAGTGGTAATCTGTATGGGTTTTCATATTGGTTTAGGAAGTGTTAATCTAATCACTTAAGAGTATGTGTCACTGAATCAACACGGCGACACAAAGCAGACGTCCAGACCGGAGCCGAATAAAATCGTCTTTGGAACAAGTCTTAAAGGGCCAGTGAAGGGCCCAGCAAATTAAGTATGGGACGGTTACCAAAATCACATAGTAAATGCCTTTGTTTGTACACGTAGTGCAGAGGAGACCCTTAAAGGCCTAGTCAATTAGAAAATGCCTAAGGGACCCGAGTTCTGGCAGGCCCTGATGCACAAGAGCTTTTTCATATATGCTGGGGCATCTGCCTATGGGTTGGTCATCACTGGCTGTATGTTTTAATAAATGGTTAAAAAAGCTTTCCCAAAATTTGTAGGTCACGTCAATGGCAAGAGTTTGTTTGTTTGTTAACAATCCATAGGACTGGGAAGTCATGGTTGGGATGTCATGTTTGTAAAATAAAAATAATAATAATAAATAATAATAATAATAATAATAATCTGATAACCATATCTAATAATCAGCTATTTTTGTCAAGATAGTTACTGAATTCTGTTAGCTCTGCTACCCAACTCTAATTTCAAGTTAAAGGAAGTCACCGCTTCCAAACTGTATACATTACAAATATGAGCCTGACCCTGACCCTAGGCCTGGAGAGCCGCATGAGCCAGCTTTGCTCATAACTCAAAAAAACAATATTTTCACCGAGACGAGGAATTCTAGCTGCATTGATGCTGTCTTGTACTCTTTTCTTGTTTTAGTTTTAAGGGTCATATTAATTTTAAGGATTCCAGGTTTCAAGGTTTCAATGTGCTGGAAGCATACTTAGGTACACTTCCTGCTTTGAGCAGAGGTAGCAAGGGGAGGAGAAAAAAAATGAGAAAAAAGCCTAATTGTAGATCTAAATTAACTAAAGAGCACATTCACAGATTTACATGCAATAAAGTACATTTAAGAAGATGAAAAACTAAAGAAAAGAAAAAAAACATTCATTTTTTTACTAACCTGCCCCTTTAACAGACCAAATCATATGTTGGGCTCTAGCCAATGGGCTTGGCCAGTCTATAATACATTCCAAAAGTATCCCTAGTAAACCCAGTCAGCATGGCGGGCATTTATCGAGTTTGGGATGACAGGTCACATGACTGCAAATGAAACATTCGAGTGATTTACTAACATATGTGTTGGATAACGTCTCGTGTCATACCACTGATTCGCCTGCTGATGGCAGCAAAGAGCGAAAGGAATATGAAAAAAGGTTTTCTCTATACATTAGCCTCATGTCATACAATCTCATATACCGAATACAACTAATAAAACATTACGATAAGACATTCCCCTTCCAGAATATTCTTACCATGACTTAGGGTAAATCAATATTTATTGAGTTTTCGAAGGAATCAGGGGTACAGAAAGGAAAAATCAGGGGAAGGGAAAGGAAAACAAGGGAACACAAGCAGCAATACAATATGCCAGAGGTACAGTAGGTAGCATACATGCGCATAATAACCCATGACGTCCACAAGTGTGGGAAATACAGTTGAGACATACCAAAAAAGCATATACATGTGGGCGCGACCCATACGGGCGGCAGGCAATATCAATACGGTAAGGGAGAAGTCCCAAACCCATACCCAGACCACACAGCCCAGTAGCAGACCACTGGGAGGGGTACAGCATATAATGCACAGAAAGCAGGACATACGAATGCAAAAGTGCGGCATAACATGGAGGTGTGCGGCTCCCAGAAGGAGAGGGGGAGGGGAACACAGGCAGCAACACAATATGCCAGAGGTTACAATAGGTAGCATACACGTGCATAATAACCCATGACGCCCATATGTGTGGGAAATACATTTGAGGCATTCCAAAGAAGCATGGGGCAGTCCACTCAGAATGGTACGGCATATAATGTACAAAAAGTAGGATATACGGTTGCAAAAATGGGGCGTAACCGGGAGGTGCGTGGTTCCCAGAAGGAGGGGGGGGGAGGGAAAAGAGGGAGGAGGGGGAAGGGAAAGAGAGAGAGGATGGGTAGGGAAAAAGAGGGAGAGAGAGAAAGAGAGAAAAAAAAAAAAAAAAAAAAAAAAAAAGGGGAAAGAAGGGCCCAGTAAGGAGCTGGTGAGTTCACACAGGGGGAGTGTCAAATAAGGAGTTGACCGGGGAGTCAGAAAGGAGCCGCATCCAATAGAACCAAGTGCGCAGGTGTCTATCTACCGCATCCGAGGCGGAGCACATCAGCTCATCGAGGATTCGCATCCTCTCAACACGCTGAAACCACTCCCGTATCGAAGGGGGGGCAGAATCTCCCCAGTGCAAGGGGATCAGGGCCTTCGCTGCAGTCACTAAGTGGCGGATCACAGAGGCTTTGTACCAAGAAATCGGGTAGGACATGTGATGAAGGAGCAAAAACTCCGGGGTAAAAGGAATCGTGTCGTCCGATAGGGTTTGCAAGTACGAGTGCACAGTCGTCCAGAAAGGGCGTAGGACAGGGCAGTCCCACCAGAGGTGGAGGATGGAACAAGGCGAAAAGCCACACCGCCAACATGCATCCGACATAGCTGGATTGTAGCGTGCAGTAGAAGCAGGAGATCGATACCACTGAGCAAGCAGTTTATAGCACATTTCCTGGTCCCTATTACTGATGGAGCAGCGGTGCGTAAGAATACACATCTTCTCCCACTGACCTTCCGAGAAGACAACGTGCAGAGACGACTCCCACCTGCCCATAAAGGGGGGAGGAGTGGGATGTAAGACCGTCAGGAGGAGGCCGTAGAGAAGGGATACGCCATGTGCCGGGAGCGAGGCGGTAATGCAGAGACGCTCAAACGTGGTAAGGTCCCTGAGGACATGATGGGGCCGACTCAAGGACCGAAAAAAGTGAAGAAGCTGTGAATAACGGAACCGGGCTAAGAGGGTCGGAGGACCAGGGGCCACCAGGTCCCCCAAAGGCGCAAGACCAGTACGAGACAGGTAGGCACGTATACCAGAGCCCCGTGCCGCAGCGGCCGCGGGAAAAAGGTCAACACCCATCCCAGGCGGGAAATCCGGATTATCCCGCACCGGTCTTACCATGACTTAAACACAGAGCTAATCGGGATTCTTGCCAGAGCCAAACATTTACATTTCACTAAAACACGATTGGTGCGGACACTCGGTGCATCTTTATAAATCAGCCTATTGTTGCTTCTGCTTATATTAAATATTAATATAAATATCATATAAACGCAAACAGTTGCACTTTGTATGATATATAATCTGATCTGCGATGTTAGACAATATGCCTGGAACTGTTAAGTTAAAAAAAGTTATATTGAAGTGACAGTTTTGTTGAAATTTAGTTTTTATTTTGTGTCGGCACATTTGAGTTTTTCATGTCCTCAAATACACCTCGCTGCATATAAATCTGCGCTTGTATTCTTTAGTTAATGTCTCATTTCTCTCCTCCCACGGCTGCCTCCGCTGGGAGCAGGAAGTGTACTTCAGTATGCTTCCTGCACATGCTCTCCCGCACCTTAGCCGCACCTCTAACCAATCCCTTAAAATTAAACTGCCCCTCTTTGTCCACTTGGGGAGTTCTGCAAAAGTAGGTAAAAACCAATCGGAATGGTAAAATATTTGCAAAACCGTTAGGCTATTTCAAAGATTAAAACACAAAATGACATGGTTTGTCTGACATATATACATACCTGGGATCCTCCGGGTGGCGAGAGCGGGGCCCTGACACGCCCAGCTCCACACCCATTTTCTCTTTAAATGGGGGTGTTTGCCGTGATGTCAGTGGGAACCACTGACATCAGGGGGCAGTCCTTGGCACACAAGTTCACAGGTATGTATATATATATACATATATTATATATAATATACTATATAATAACTATTATCCATATTTATATATATGTGTACGCACTACCGATTACGTTTGGGGCCACTTAGAAATTTCCTTATGTTTAAAAGAAAAGCTAATTTCATCCATTAAAATAACATTAAATCCAGCACAGACGGGGTTAATGTTGTAAATGACTATCGTAGCTGGAAACAGCTTATTTTTAATGGAATATCTTCATAGGCGTACAGAGGCTCCTTTATCACTCCCATCACTCCTGTGTTCCAGTGGCCCTTTATCACTCCCATC
>VKOC01000060.1:506276-536171 GCA_009364415.1 Spea multiplicata
GCCTCTGAAATTTGTTAGAAACTAGCACAGGAGGGAAGTTTACTTCAAAGGAGGAGAAATGTTAGAACAATAGACCATAATCTAAAACTAGAGGGTCCGAGACTTAGATAGACTGTAACTAAGTTTTACTTTACTGAAAAGGTGGTAGATAAGTGGAATTGAATCCCAGCATGCGTGGTAAAGGCTAACACAGTGAGGAATAGACACATGGCTCCTGAATCTAAGATGACCAAAGGTTGAATAAGGTTTGAGTCTTTATATCAAGAAAAATGGGCAGACCAGATGGGCCGAATTGGTCTTCCTTGTAACACCTGAACACTAAGGAAGAAGCGTCTTAAATAAAGGGTGTGGGAAAAGGATAGTATATCAGGACAATTCTACATCTGTGTCAACAAGTTCACCATAACCAGGTGCCCACGATATAAAAGGTCTTCTCACTAAAACCTCATAATGATTCATAATAAAGTGCCTTACCCCAAATCCTTTCATTCTCCTGCCAACGACGGTTAAATAAATGGAATTTCTTAAATAAGCAACAATGGTGCTTAAAACTTCTTAACGGTAACAACGTGTCAGTAAAATAAAATACTGAAATTCAGCGGCTGACAGGTCTTCATTAATAATAAAAATAAAAAAAACATGGTTCCATCGCACATAAAATGCAAATCCTTACTTTACCGAGACCTTCACTGTTATTAAACTGATGGGGAAATTATATACTTTCATTCAAGTGTCAGGAGATAGATTTCACCTTAGATGGCCTGAACGTTTATATTACATATATATAACGCCCTAGAATTTACCGTAATCCATATAACTAATATTCTGCTTTGTGATCATTGAGTCTCATATTCTCTCATAGTTGCACAGCTACCCAACGGCTTCCAGCAGAAAAGTTGTGATAGCCGTGGATATGATTGGTTTGTGGATATGCCGTTGGGTGTATTCGTATTGTGTTAGGTTCCATTTTGGTTTTAACCCCTTACGGGCTCAAAATGCATTGTTTTCAATGGGTTTAGGGACCGCGCATTGTCCTTAAGGGGTTAATAAAGGTATATTTTTTTTTAAACTCACATTTTATGTGGAGTTTTTTTAATCTGTTTTCAGATATATTATGTTGCTTCAGCTTTGGACACCAACATCTTAAAGACCTCTTGCCCACCTCTGGTAGTCCACTTTTAGAAGCCGATATATTCCCCTAATTTTTAGAATGTTGCCCTAGACCAGTAATCAATTAGCCATTACCCTTCCCCCATGCCAACTCGATTTAGAATTCAGCAGGAAAATATCTAGCAATCGGATGGTCTCCGATTCCAATAATTTCCTCGCGATTCCCATAGCGAAGCAATTATTGCTGGAGACGGAGCTTAATTAATCTACCTCCTTTATATCATTCATCTGCGGAGGTTTTTACAGCCGTCGTGTTGCATGTAATTTCCAGTAACTTATGGCGAAGAATGAAAGAATTCCTCTCCTAAGGTTTTTATAAGTGTCCTTAAAGACCAATTGAGATTTGCAGTACTAAATATTCTTGTACAGCCAACACCTCCTTAATTATCAATCTATGAATATTGTTAAAGAATAATACAAATCACAGATGGGAAATTAATCCTAATTACGCTAGTTAATTAGGACAGCGCTGGGATTTAAATGTGTCATTTCTACAATATACAACTGACATATTAATACGGGCGCTGCGCAATATCTCCAACTATTTTCAAAGGTATATCTTAATAATGTGTTTTAACCTACGACGGGGTGTTTATGGAAAGCGCAGACTTAGCTCAGTAACTGGATGAAGCAAAGGGATACTGGAGGAAAATAATGGGACTTTCACGTTCCGGGGCAATACCCAATCCAGAGCTGTCAAAAATATATAAATATATATAATACATCTCTTAAAGAGACAGTCCGGTCCAGATTTTGCAAAATTGCCCCATTTGCCACATATGCATTTGCCACTTTGCCCCATCCCTCCGGAGCTGCAGCTTCTCCTAAAGGTTAGTTATTATTTGTTTGCCAAAGCACTTTAATATTCATTCTTTGTTTAAGAGGCTTTATTGAGTTTATTTTAAAAAAAGAGCATACATATAATAAGGTAAGCTGTGAAGCAGGGCTCTGCCTGAGAGAGGGGGGATGAGAGAGAGTGGGAGTATGAGTTCTTGATGTTGGAGAGTGTGTGTAATTGTATGGTTGTTCAGTGAGCGTGCCTTACTGTATGGTGTTAGCGTGTACGTTTGTCAGTACATGGTGCCAGCATGTGTTAGTGACCGTGTGAGCGGATGCTGTGTGCATGTTACTGAGTGTGTGTTAATGTATGGTATTAATGTGAGTGAGTGTCAGCATATGGTGTTAGAGAGTGTGTGTGTGTTAGTAGAAAGTGTCAGCATGAATGTGTGTGTGTTAGTATTTGGTGTTAACATGGATGGGTGTTAGTTTACGGTGTTATAATGTGTGCAGCAGTGTATGGTACTAATCGTGAGAGGGAGATGTATGCGTTAGGCTTACCTTTGGGTATTATAGCAGGAAGGAAACATGGGGAACGGTGGCCAAATGTTAGGACATTTCTTGAGAAAACGGATTAAAAGTGATCTTTGTTATTTTTGGATGTGCTGTAAGTGAAAGTTGCCATCTTGCTTCCTTATTACATTTTAAACTGTGGCTTACAATTTCTTACTGGCCAGGAGAGCTGTACTTCCATGTCATTTTTGCTGAGGGGAAATAAAGGGAAATTGACATGAAATGCCCCCGAAATACCTTCAGTGGATGCAATAAAGAGAAATCTCATTAACCAAAAAAAACCCTCACAATTTTAATGCATCGCTGTATATGTCATATCGTACAGCACCGAAAAAGAAATTGGCTAGCATAAAGCTCTTCACATCTGGAGGCCGCCATTGTAGGTACTTAATATTTTGGGTGAATTGCATTTTTTGAACATTTATTGTTGATACAGAAAATCACACTGTTTTAACAGATCCCGTTCTTTAAAAAACAAAACAGAAATATAGGAAAACAAGATCACATTTTGACATAGTCGTAGTCTAAGACTAGAGAGTCAAAGGCTTAGATTTAATGTACGTTTTACTTTACTGAAAGGGTGGTGGATAAATGGAACAGTCTCCCAGCAGAAGTGATACAGGCTAATACAGTGAGGGGACATGCATGGGATAGACATATGGCTCCTGAATCTAAGATGAGACCAACAACTGATTAAGGTTTCAGTCTCACAGGAATAATGGGCAGAGTAGACGGGCCAAATGGTTCTTATCTCTGTCCTTAAAGTGGGTTGTGGATCAAGGACACTCCTCATAATAAACACTCAGAAAGGAGCAATGAGCGGTAGAGGAAGGGTTCAAATACAATTATTTCTTGTGGCTTTCTTGGCTTTGTTTAGTTACATCTAACTAGTTTAGTTACATTCCACCTTCCAGGAAGGGAGTAGGCAGAACGTCTTCGTCCCTTCATTGCCAGTTCGGCCCTGGTGGCCAGTTAACTGTAGCGATCAAATATAGCGTACCGAATTATACTTCGCTTGATATTCCATATAAAAGTCTATCAAAAAGATGATTTTATCGGCAAATTGTAAGAAATATTCAATAAGAACAAAAAAAAACTTCAAATGAAACGTAATCATTCTTAACACATATAACGTATATATAAATATATAAATATAATGTATCCCTGAGTCCGGCCCGGATTGAAACATTGATAGGTTAAAGACTAGAGGAATGTACATCGTTTTTCTTGAAATTTCCTGAATGAGATTTTTCTTGGCATTTCCTCAGTGCTGCTGGAACAACGAGATGAAAGAAATGAACGCGGAGACTTTTCTTTGGTAGCCAGACACTGTGCTATTTATTCATAGATAGTCACCGGGGGCTACTTTATTTTCGCATTATCAGATCTGTCTTCCTAATGTTCTGTTCTGTAGCGCAATAAACGGCTGGATTCTTAGCACATACGAGCCTTCCCAGCGTCACGCAGTCATTTCCCCTAAACCGCCTGTTGATGTCGGATATAAACAGTGCGAGCGATACACTGAGAGCCGACATTAACCCTTAATGACAAAGCCCGTACATGTACGGGCTCAAAATGCATTGTTTTCGATGGGTTACGGGACCGCCCATTGTCCTTAAAGGGGGTTTAAATGGAATAACTCTGTTTCTCCAGCAGCCTCTTTATAAAGTTCACGTTACATACTTTGGTTGAAATGTTTAATTGCTTCTGGTGTTTTTAAATGCCAGACCGATTCCGTCCGTCTTCCATTAAGAATCTTTTCCCGAAGGGGGGGGGAAGTCTTTCGACACTCGGCATATCGTTCAATCTATCTGATGTCCAACAGTAGCAAGAATGCGCGCTTATATAACATGGCAACGACATATGTCTTACACATGTATATATATATCACTGATGAAAGATCGGGCGAGATTTAACCTGATACATCAATGTTCTACATTCTAGAGTTCTTAATAAACCGAGGTAATGGTGTTAAAGATTAAAATAAACAAAATATATTTCTTAGAAACTCGACTTATGTGACATGAGAGCAGCCATTGTTAACTTCCAGCTATACTATTTAAAGTGTTATAAATGTAACATTAAAGAAGCTTATTCCCTAAATTGGACACGGATATGTGGCACGACCCTAAAAAGCCTCAGTCATTTGATGATGGTAACCACAGCGTAGACATCGTTGACATCATTGTCAAAAATGGCTCCAACAACGGCTGGCACTACCATAATACTAAGCCGGCAGTTGTGTTTGGAAGAAGATATAAAATATCACAATAAGTAGGGTGCACAGGGTTCCGTGACATTGATAACAATTTCATCGAGGGAAGATGTTTATAATCCGAAGAGGTCGTTGGGGAAGACCTCACTGAACACTCACGCAAAGTCATACCTCACAGACCCGAGGCTAGGTAGGAACAATGTTGGAGGACAGAAAGGGTTTAAAGAAATGACCGGAAACTTTGGTGTAGAGGCCTGCATCAGGATACGGGTCCCATGGGACCCGTCAAAAAACTTGCGTTTGCGGGCGTTCAGACAATGTAACTGCGGGTCCCAGTGATCCCGCAGGGCTGCCTTTGTGTTGCTCGCACACAGTGTCTCTTCTCCTGTTCCGCCCAGGAACCCAGCGGAGTCACATGACTTTGCTCAGTTCCTGCTTTCCCTAGGCAGGACAAGAGAAGAGACGCTGTGTGCGAGCAACGCGAAGGCAGCCTTGAGGGAGTGCGCGGGAAATCTGCAGCTCAGGTAAGGGGGTGGGGGAGTTTGTATGAACGAGTATGCGTGATTGAGGGAATTAATGAGTTTCTGTGAATGATTAGTATCTGTGAATGAGGGAATGAATGAGTATCTGTGAATGAGGGAATGAAATTCACTATATCTAAAAGCTATGACAGAATGTTTGCAGGAGCGGGCGGGATTAGACACATATGTTGCGGGAGGGGGCGGTAGTGGAACACACATGTTGCGGGAGTGGAACACACATGTTGCGGGGGCGGGCGGTAATGGTCAAAAATTCAGCGGGAGCGAGATTAAGAAAACAGTCCCGCGCAGGGCTCTACTTTGGTGCTCTACCACCTTTTACAGAACCTTAAAAAGGACTGCTGAGACATCTTTATAAAGATTTTTCTGGGTTGATTTCAGTGTTGCTGTAACATTTCTCGCCTTCTTTTACAATTTATGGAAGATCAAGAATATTTTAGGTATCGCTCATGTACAACTTGTGTTTCAATATAAAACATAAATATTCAAAAATAAAGCAAAAAAGGGCACCAAATTCAAAATTGGGCTAAATTCAAAATTAAGTGGCATCACTCTGTTCACGTTGCTCCACTGCAGCCATCTTGTGTGTGGCACGGCTGCCTACGAGGCTGCTTGACGGAAGGCACAAGATGAGGATATGCTAGACGTCAACGCAGCAAAGAGACCTGCCGTGTGGAGCCAGCCGGAGGCCTTCCCCGTCGGCACGGGTGAGTAACACAAACTTTATCAAAGAGTTAACTTTAACAAGACATCAAGATGCATTTACTAAGGATTTTTCATATTATTATTATTATTATTATTATTATAGGGATGGTGGGGAGGAACATAATGGTGGGAGGTATGAACATTAAACACATGCGCGGCGAGCAAAATGGAAATTAAATTTTCGTTTAGTTTTGGCAGCCATTTGGCTCGGTGGAAATTCGGGGGCCTTTTTTTCTTCAGGATGACATTTGGGGGGCGTTCCTAAAGGAGGAGGCCCCAAACATCTTATGGATTCACCTTTCATTCTATAATTAAAAAAGGGTCACCCAGACTAAGGACGGTCAAAGAGGTGCAGCAGTAGCAGTAGAGGTAGGGCACTGGGGCTGGGCAGGCAGACACTGGCAGATAATAGAAACATGCAGCCCCGTGGAGCAGGACTGAATTTCCCCGATATTATATATTATACATATTATATTGTCACCAATATTTGTTTATCAGTGAAGAATAATAGATGATATGAAAGATAGATAATACAAAAAATAACTTGTCCACAATTAGAGGTTTTGCTGGTGGTATAAATGGGCAACTGTCCTAATCAAATAAACAGGGAAAATGTCTGCCGCGGTCCCTGAAATACACTACAGTCGTCACTACAGCTTCTCGAATCCGCCCCACAACAGCACATTTTCTGCACGAAAATAGAGTATTAATTAATTAACTTGCAGTATTGTATATGAGTAATGAGCATCAATCTCAGCCTCTGCTAAGCTAACTGTCACTGTCTCACTCTCCAACTCCCATCAGTCTGTAACTGCTGCTACTGACAAGTTAAAATGGCGTCAGCACACTTATATATCTAATGGTTGTCCCTCCCCTTGTAAATGCTGATTGGCCAAAGTGAAAAAAAAAAGAAAAAAACCCCACAGGTTGGACCCATCAATCACAGCCTTAACCATCAACCAGACCACCCCCTTTTTTCTTGGCTACTTCTACCTGTCAGTCATTGATATGTACCCTCCCACACACAGCCCCTCCCACTTTACTGTATTTGTTTTGTGTTGATTATGTATCAAGAACACTGGTAGGCTTTCCTTGTGTGGATAAACAGATAAACATTTAGAACACAGCAGTTACTAGAAACAGCAGCCAGCACAGAGAGAAGGAAAAAGAGGACGGACAGGACTTCCTTCCTGTGGATGTACCAACAAGTTCACAGGCATATACAAACAGTAATCAGAACTGCACAGCGCCATCTACAGCTCAAGTGTTATTCATACATATATATTCATATTATACTGTACATGCTGTTGCATTTCCCAACACTTTGTTGTATATAATTTTCTCATAACCAATTCTGCTTGGAAAAAAACAAAAAACAGGGAAACCTCCTAAAATTCCCCTGGCATAAAAATGTAGCTCTCCGTGTTGTGATGGAGTGGCTTTGAGAAACAGCAGGCCTAGCTGTGCATGATGGCAGGGCTAGCCCCAGGCAGCCTTAGTTAGACAGGAAGCAGAAGGGGAAGTGACAGGAAGTGGGCTTGGTCAACCACAGCGCCCCTGCACGGGGAATGAGACAACTGACCCGGAGACCCGGCGGAAGCAGGGCTTTACCTGGAGACTCCAGATCATTCCCGAAGAATATTCATGTATTTGAGTGTTCTCCTTGTTTAGAACTGACTGGGTTCTCCTGTCTGTGGAAGCACACATTGAGCATTTCTTCAGAGACCGGCTCTTCACATATTACACCCCTTGATACAAACTCAAATATACTATACTTTCCAGTATACTTCCTGGTACATGTTCCAGCGTCTCCATTGGAACTGACGGGGCTAAAAGGGGCTGGTTGAGGAGCATGGGAGATGTAGTCCTACAGCAGCTGGAGGGCCGCAGGTTGGACGCCCCTTGCCTATAACATTATGGGCATATCGGCAGCGACAGATTTAGTGCATGAGCAAGACCGTTTGGCCTGACGTTACAGTATATCTGTATATCAAAAATGCTTATATAGATTTAACATAAAAGTGATGTTAATGATATAAAAATTATGTTATTTAATAATATTTTATATAAAAATATATACTTTTGTAGATCTGTTGTTCCTTTGCCAACAGTGACACTTTTCCATTACATGACAATTAAACGTTCCCTGAAAAATGATAAATGAGGCAATAAATTACTTCTGAGTAGCCATTCAAGTAGTACCATCATTTGTTTTAACCATTTAATATAATATATAATTTGTCAGTCACGCAAAATGGCAAATTTGATACTGCCACAAAATATGATACTTTCGAAAACAATGAATTAACAAAATAATTAACAGACAATACCCTGTTAAAAAATATGAATACATATTTTTCTTTCCTTTATTTTTATTTAGAGATCATATTTTTAGTTACTTTTATTTGTGAAAATAACCAAGATAGCCTCTTTATAAATATAATAACAAAAAAAAAATTACTTTTACAGCAGAAAAAAAAAAAACAAACTAATAATTGCTAAGGAGCCAATTAAATTCTGAAAGCGAGATGAAACCTTTCTTATTTCCCCTGGTGATTTTATGCTTTTAAACTGCTTTCCGTGTAAAAAAAAAAAAAAAGAAAAAAAAAAAAAGAGAGAGAGAGAGAGAGAGAGAGAGAAAAGGGAGCGAGAGAGAAAATATAATTTCAGAAGCTGACAGAACTCATTGTTCGAGAAATTTTAAATTCAAAAAAGTTAATAAAGCCAAAGTATAAGATGAAGGGAATTTGCATTTCACAGATTAACAACATGTACAGCAAGAAAGGAGATCTGCCTTGCCTCAGGTGATAATTTAAGAAACCTTTTGCATATATTATTTAAAACTGCGCCCAGTTTGGCTGGGTAATAAAACAGACAGATAATGATTAGAAGGTCAGAGCTCCGGGGCACACAGCTTGGGCCCGAGCAAATACTAAACAATGATCCCACAAGCCTGGCTTGCTGAAGATTAGTCTAATTGCCCGCTGATGTTTGATATATTTTTTTATTTTTTCAGATTTTTTTTTTTAATTTTTTTTTTTATATTCTCTGGAACGCTAAGCAGGGTGGCGGTTGGAACGATTTGCATTTTTCGACGTCGTCTTCGATAAGGAGGAAGTTGGTTTTAATACTCATTCTCATGCGGAAACTTTTTTAGAATTTCCTATGAAATGATTTTTTTTTGGTAAAAAAAGTATTATTGCGTATAAAAAGTTCCGCCGTGCAATGATCATGCGTGTACGGTTCTAATTGCTATCGCGTGCATGCCCATTATACAGCGCTGCAGAATATGATGGCGCTGTATTTATGTATCGTTTTGCCATTATGCTAAGGAAAAGTAATTCAAATAAAATGAGATTTTTTTTTTTTATTAAGAAGAAATGATTTTGCCGTTAAAAAAGATGGATAATTAAGATAAAAATCTGAAATCTTAAATTGTGATCAGGGGGCAGCCTGGACTGGGAGGCGGAGGGAGGGCAATTGCCCTGTAGGCCACACATACCACTGGGCCAGTGGGGATGAGCGCAGCCGCATAGACCACAACACTCTGAGTCTGAGCGCCAAGATATGGCGTCATTTCCTAGCGCTCAGACTCAGCGATGTTTGAGGACCACGAGGGACCACCACAACACACCACTTACTGCTGGATAAGCCTACAAAGATAGGCAAGGGTGTGTGTGTGTGTGAATACATGTGAATGTGCATATTTCAGTGTGTTTTAAGTGTGTGTATATAAATATGTATTGAAAAAATATGGTAATGGTGCAGCCACCGGAAAAGATGCTATTAATAAAATAGGGCAAAACTAAACGCTTATTCAGATTAGAAAATAAAAATTATATTTATATATATATTTCATCATTTATAGCCATACTTTTAATTTTCCATTCTGGAATTTCGAGTTTTGAGGGTAACCCCCTTTGGTACAGACTGCAGATTTCCATTTAAAAGTAAAATCCTAATGCCCATACCTGGGAACTTCTGAGCCCCATCTACCCGAAGCCTACTTGCGGGACCCAGCCAGGACTAGATATGACTACCTTGCTGTAAGAGGTGAGGATGACGCCATTACCCTGTGGCAGATACTGGTTATAATCCACACAAAGGTTCCGGATCAGTTCTCCAAGGGGTGGAGGTCCTTTCTAATGGCTGACAGCTCGCACTGATATCTTATCAAGACGTTGAAACCGGATCAGCTCCCACAACCTCTTCTTCAAACTGAGCTCCTCTTGCCCAGGAGGACTCTTCTTAGCTTAGGAAACAAACATTCCCCGGGTCTGTCTTAGACTCTCCAGAGTGCCATCACTTTTTCTCCGCTTCCTCGAAATGTTGTGCAACAATCTCTATAACACAGGCTGATCAGGCTAAGGCAGTCCTGTGGTACCCAGGACTGAATAGTCCATCAATAGTCCATCTAGTGACAGGGTTACACTGCCGTGGCAACAAGTGTAAAAAAAAAAGTAAATTAGGCAACATGCTGCCAACTGAATACCTGGCCAGCATGCTAAAAAAGCCTCATCCTTGCTAAACCATGCAGAGATCTGTGTTTGTAACCATGGGTGTAAAATTGCCGGGGCCCCCAACAGCTTGTCTGTGCCATCGTTGCCCCCAAACAACTTGTCTGTGCCTTCTTTGCCCGTGCCCCTCCCCTTCCAACATACACTCTGGCAGACATATGTAAACACACACAAATTACGCACTCCATTTTACCCCACTTACACATACATGCTCACCCACAAACACCTACACATCCGTGCTCTCACACACACACAATTGCACATTCATGCTCACACACAATTACACACCCATGCTCACACACACAAGTTTAGTTTAGTAGCTTTTGTGGACTTTGGACATCATCACCCCCAGTCAGAATGATGTGAGATTTAGAGATGTAGCCTTCAAAAAAAGGTGCGCTAGAGGAGCTAAAAAGTTCACATTTGTGGAAATGTACATTTTCTACCCAGGTTTTGTTTCTTTTGCATAACTATAGAATTTAACCCCTTCTTATTTATGTCTACCCTGTCATATATTATATTATTAACCATCATAGGCTGCATGTGCAATCTGCATGTATATATCACTAGATTGATATGAAAAACACTAAGGAAGGGCTTTTAGGAAAATGGTTTTGTTTTTATACTGTATATATATATATACGGGGAAGTAACGGGGATAACAATTACTTTTGGACACATGGATTGCCTTAAACTTTCAGAATACCCAGGAAACATTCTATGCTCCTGGACAAAGGGATATCAAAGGAGGATAGAAGGACAAGGAGACATGGGTCTCAAACATGGAATAGTCCTCCTAAACAATGTCATAAGGTATGTTCTCTTTGTAATTTTTCTAGACGCACAACGAGAACCCAATGTCACATGGGGGAGGCATTCAGACTCACAACAATGTTTCTTCCTTTTTTCCTCTTCAACAATCTGGACTAAGCCACCCTGCAGAGCCACCTATAAAGTCCGCTTCCTTAAACTCTCTAAATCTATATTTTGTATGCATTTCCCACACAAAAAGTGTGTATTTGTTTCGATTTACAGTTCAAATATTTACTTTTCCGACATATTAACTTTCCTGGACTTTTTTTTAATTTTCTTTTTCATTTTTCTTAAATAAAAGATCCATCGATTTTTATTCCTTTGCCTATTTACCCAATACGGTATCTGTATATTCCAAACTTTAAGTTACATGTATTTAATTATTCTCCTTATTCTGTATATTACATATTCATTTTCAGGTTGTCCCAAGCAGGAGTAGCATCTTCAAATAAACATTTTCAGGCGGAATCTTTTGATTTGGTTTACATTCCTTTGACTATTGCCTCTAAACTTTTCGAGATGTCTTCTGGTCCCTTACGGGCTTCTCTTTTAATAATCCCTGAGGATACACCGAGCAAAATAGTTCTGTTCAACAAAGTGAAGTTCAAAAGAATTATCAGAGCCAATCATCTATCCTCGAGCGGTGCAACAATCTCTTGAGATAAGAAACTTGTGAATATATATATTTTATTTTTTATTTTTTTTGGGGGGGGGGTTAGAACACTAGAAATCAAAACACTTCTCCAACATTCAATACTTTTTGTTGTTATTAGTTTCGATTTCTCATAGGATCTGTACTTTGGAACTAAATTTCAGCACAACAAATAATTACTAAGAGAACGGCAACCACAGATAAACAAGAGATTCTGTCTGATGATAAGCAGAGAAACCATAGTGTAGACTTGGGGGAAAAAAAACTAAGAAAAACTTCAAACTTTCTTTCTCCAGACAGACTAGACTTTAAAGACACAGCTATTATATTTCAAAAGAACGGGTCTATTAGAGAAGTGAAGCATTAATCACTTGATCATCAATTAAAATTCTGTAGCCATCTCACCCAGTGTCCCATCAGACAAATCTTGTTCCAACCTTCTTCTCTATAGTACAATTTGTTAGCCCATTAAATACATTTTTTTTTCTGGTACAACAGTTTTTTATTTTTACGTAAGTTTTATTTGTATTTTATATTTTTATCCTTTTACATAAAAAATTTAATTTAATTTTAATTTGGTTTTTTTCATGTTACTACAACCGTATGAAGTCAATCTTTGAATTTATTTAATTTATTTTATTTTTACTTAATTATTAGTATTAGTTTAATGCTCAGTTAACAATTCTTTTTTAAATAAAAATTTTCTCCTCGTCTATAGTGAGAGGATATATTTTGTAATATTGTTAAAAATGTTATCGCAGTTTCAATGTTCTCAGATCAACGGGGATCATGGGCAAGAACCTTTATTGAGGCTTCGGCAAGATCTTCTTATATAATTGCGCCTACCTACATAGATGGTATCAGGTCTAAAAGGCAAGGCAGGGATGGGACATCTCAACTGGTGTCGTAGTGTATTTGTGGCTGTAAATGGGTGTTTGGTGGTTATTATTTATCTACACGTGGTTACACTGTAGAAGAATAGTCTTTGACTACTTGAGAGTCAGTAGCTTCTTTTTTTGGAATCTCTTTCCAGAACTTTACTGCTTTTTTGATCAACTTTTTGACCTACTTTTTCGTAACACTGTTGGCAATGCCATCAGTAAAGTCCAGCTCTTTGTTAAGTTATCCGATCAGTCTATGTTTGTTACTAAGAAGTGTATTATCAGGGAAGGAGGTCTAATGTCAAGTTCCATAACCTTCAAACCTGGGTGATTTGGTAATTACCAAAAACCTTTGGCAAAAGTTGTGGCAGTAGCCCAAACCGAGCTAAAGCTGACTAGTTTCTCAGCTTGTGGTGTGCTTACCTCATGGGGTACGTATGCCAAGCATAGTTTTTTAGAATATACCAGTATAGCATAGGAAATAGTAGATGTTAAGGTTTTTTGGTGGAAACATCACTGGAATTATCTCTGCCTAGTGGTCTTAATTGGAAAGAGGTTGAGAAACAATGATAGAAACCTAAGCAACACAACAGAAATATGTAAAAAATTATATGAGAGATTATTTTTGCCATATTTAGCATCACTGTTCATCTTCATAAAATATTACATGACGTGTATATGTTAAATTGTTTCATATATGTTGAGTTCATGAGTACCAGGGTCAACATGGCATCACTCTAATGTTGGTGGAAAGTTACAATTTCATACTTTTTCAAGTACTTTTATTGCATTCTTCTTTTGAGGCAATAAGTTGTCTGCATTTTTTCCCATTACGGGAGGTTAAGATGGCTGCCCCCATGATGTACACATAATGTGGGTTTATAATAGGTATATAATGTTTATTTTAATTTAGTGCAAAGTTTTGTCAAATGTAGGATTTGGGAAATAACAAATCCACTTTAAGTCCCGGGTTAAATGAGAGATTAATAATAATAATAATAATACCTTGCTGGTACTGGAATACTTTCCCACTTGATAGAAAGAAAACAATATTTGATTAGAATTTAGAATGCCCATAATGGAAATAACCTTTGCATGTGTTTCATTGAACTGGTTCTTTAAGTATCATTTCTCTATGTGTCTGATGGAAAAGTGTCACATCTGTCATTTGGTGTGTGATGGGTCCAGCTTGACGGATACAAGAATTGGCACAGCATTGGAGTGTATTCAGAGCCATTACCCTACAGCTACCGAGCCGAGGCTGCTCAGACCTTTGCCAGCTCGACATTAGTTTGTTTCAGGGTGTATCGTCTCCAATCCAGAGGAATATCTGGGAATACTGAAGAAAAAAAAAAGCAAAGGACTGACACAGATGTAAAACTCTCAGACCGAGGCCAGGATTTAATACTCATTGTCATACTCTTTTCTTTGAGCGCCATTACTTGGAGCTTAGCGTTTAATTAGCAAGTCATGAGTCATTCAGCTTTAGTATAATGATCCAAATTATTAAAATTAATTACATAGTTGGATAAACAAAAAGAGAGAAGGAAGGAGATGGATAAACATGAGCTATCAAACAAATGGATGTATGAGCATGTAGAAAGACAGACAAGAAGAGAGATAGAGAAGGAGGAATAAAGTCAAGGCCCAGGTTCACCATTGTAAATAAAGTGGTAATTGTCTGAATGTTACCAGTGGCTGACCTTCAGAGACCAGACTAACTGAAGGGAGCATGGGAATGTATGTGAAACTGTGTGTGAGCATGAATGTGTATGTGTTTGGTGTGAGCATGAATGGATGTGTGAGGATGGATGTGTAAATGTTTGTGTGTGAGCATGGATGTGTATGTGAGGATGAATGTGTATGTGTCAGTGCGTGTTAGTATGAGGGTGTAAGTGCATGTTAGTGAGTATGTGTATGTGTTGCCAAGAAAGTGTAAGTCTGTGCAAATGTGAGAGTGTGTGTAAAAATGTGTGCCAGTGCATATGCTCTCTCTTCTAAAGGAGTGTTTTTTTGGAGAATTGGGACTAGCTACACATAGAGCCAGCCTAGCCACTGAAGGTGCATGGTTAGCACTGCGAGGGATGGAGTTAGCAATAGAGCAAAGTAAAGTAGCATTAAATCGGTTGGAAGAGGGAGGAGAAATAGGTGGGGCAGGGCAATGGCTAAATGCCACGGCCCTGCCCAGAAGAAGTATCAGAGTGACCTGGAGACCCAGGCACCTGGAGACTCCGGGTCATACCAGGTATGATGACAACCCTTTTGTCCTTTGTAGAATACATCCCCTGGACATCTGGCAGCTTTTTCTTTTGCTCGTCGTTGCCTCTTAACGTGAGGATTAAGGGTGCTGTTGTCCCCTGAGGTGCCTGATTTTGTAACTCAGAGTTACTAAATAATGAAGAGTCTAAATATTAACAGACAGTCATAAACTAGTAGTAGTAAGAATGAAACATTTGAGTAGTGTTGGTTAAAACAAAATGGGGGGGGATTCCCTTGGGAGTTAAACAGATGTTTCTATGGCTAAACATCTGCATTTGAGTAAGTCACGCACATTGTGTTCCTGGAGAACCATGATTTCTACCCCTTCGGTATTAGCTCCTGTGGGAAGCACCTTCAAAGTACCTTTCCGAGCCTTAGAAACAGTGCGAGCGCATATTACTTTTACTCGCGCAACAATACAAGGTAGAAAGCAAAGTATCTCCCATTCTAAAGAGAAAAAAAAATGTCACAAGAGATTATCTTAAAACGTATGAAAAACTGTGCAACTGTGCAATTAGATAACCTAATTTAACCGCTTTGAGCAAAGATGACAACAGAAATAAATCAGTAATTAATCCTTTCCCTTCCTCTAAGGCCACAGCACATTGCAGAGACTCGGCAAATAATTAGCACGGTTTGAGAAACAATTCTTATTGTCGTTATAAAGTAACATTTATGTTTCAGGGCCCGGCGGAACGGACACGGTTCCCCCCGGCAGCCTCGTGACATGGGTCTAGGTAGAGACTGTCCACAACTACTTGATGCCATTGCATTTATGAGGTTAAAATGGGTTCTCCACCCCGAGGAACACTCCAGCTCCACAACTTCTGCACCCTTCTTCCATAGGCCTACCTACTCTGCCTTACTCATTGACCTCGTTTGGGATAGACTTAGACCTTTCCCACACAAGCTTAAATTCCTTTACTGAATAAACCTCAACAACTTCTGCTGGAAGGTCATTCAATGTACCCACCATCCTCTTTTTGTACAGAAATCCTTGCAGAATGAACACAAACCAGTTCCTTGAGGTAGCTCAGTGATTATATATCAGAAATGCTTATTCTGTGGATCAAATCTCCTTCTTTCAGTTTTCAGCTTTCTTTTTTAGCCCGGGTGAGGATTACCATATGCCATTGAACTTTTAGCGATGGAGCTGACACGGCAACTTACTTTAAAGACAGGAGGGGGGTTGTGTTACACATGAGATACAATAATTAAGTGTTAAGTGGATATCCAACTCCTTTATTCTTGACTCATCTGTCAACGCGAAGAAACCACAACTGTCTAAGTGTCCAAGGTCCGATCTGCGAGGTACGAGTCTCAGTTCAATGAAAGTAAATAGAGGCTTTGCAATGGATGAGCTAAATTTGCCACATGAATACGAATCAGCGTAGTCTGAGTGTTCCATGTGGTTTGTTTTTTTTTCTCTTCTTCTTTTTTTTTCAAAAGGAATTTTCTACCCCGGGCCAGAAGCCTTTGTGTCAGGGAGACTGTCTCTTCTCCAGGCTCAAAGGCTGTCAGAGATGACTGAGAATTGAAACACTTTCTGATGTTGATGAGGTCAAAAGAAGCAGAACTGCAAATTATCATTCGCGTTCGTCAGCACCGAGCAATGGACACACACATATACGCCAGACCAGAAATTTAAAAATGTGGAGCACATATTTCACTGCCGCACTTAGAAATATAGAAGCAGCGAATCTGACGGCGAGGAAGAACCATTCGGCCCGTCTGAGTCTTTACAGCAGGAAAAACTGGGGACTAAACCCTTAATCAGTCGTTGGTCTCGACTTAGACTCAGGAGCCATATGCCTATCCCATGTATGTTTTAATGCCCTTATTGTATTATCCTATACCACATCTAATGGGAGGCTCTTCCACTTGTCTGTCAACCAGAAGTAAAACGTCCTGTCATCTAACATACAGAAAAGCACCTAAAATGGAAACATAGTGATATGCAACACAAGTGGTCATCTAACATAATATATATATATATATATACGGCATATATATACAGTATAGAGTAAGTGGACGTTTATTACGACTCAGTTGTGTAAGTCTTTGGGACCGAACAGATCTCCTTTTCAGCTAAATCTTATCTTAAATCTTTTTTCTGCATTGGCCCAATAACATGTCATTTTGGACCAAAGACTCAATGTATAGATGGCATCCGTTTTCATCATTGGTGGCTACTTCTGGGACTCCTCTTTCTTCTCGGACTTGATTTTAATTCCTTCCTATGAATGAAGGCCATACACAATTTAAGCGGCACGTCTTTGAATTACTTTTAATTTATTTTTTGTCTTTCCGATGCCGTGGTCTCCAGGACCGGTCACCGTCTACTAAACTGTGATCTAAGTCGCATTCTTACAACTTTTTTCCTGCTATTTACCTCTTTTTATACAACCTAACATCCTAATGGCTTCTCCTACTGCTTTCCGCCAGTGCCTTCTCCCAGCTCCTTCTTCTGATATAATGATCAGCATTAAGCCTTTAATCAGGAGTGGGTGCTATTTCAATAGATTTTAATAGGTTTTACTATTATTTCTACTGTAATTATTAGTGTTAGCATTATTTTGTGCGAATTTACTTGACGTGTCCAAATGAGAGGGATTAACAAAATCGTGACGCATTTGAAACATTCCATTTACATTTTTGAAAGGTCTACCATGTCCTCTCCTCAAAGGAACATTTTTTCATGAATTTTTGTCATGTCCAAAACCCATGTGACAAATTCCTTTTTTTCGGGGGCTGACGTCAGACTAGCGACAATAGATTTTAGTTTGTGAAAGATTGAAAATTTGCAGAATTTTTGAGGACTCCTTGAAGAACGCTTTAGAATGTTAGTAGAAAGTGAAGTATTTTTTGTTTTTAGTATTAGAAAAGTTAGCACAAGCTATAATGTAGAATTCCATTTTAATTCACGGTGTTAGTGAGTTGGTAACATTTTTTAATTTCCAAAAGTAAAGTTGGAGTGGATGTTTATTGATCGTGGATTGGGCCACCACTCATAGCTCATAACTCATAAGGTGAGTTACAGGAAATTTGAAGAAGAAATGCTGTGTGCTTTTGGGTTGGGGTCCAGCACCTTGGACAATCTGCATATTGAGTAAAAAAGATCTCCATGGATTTTGCCGTATGGGGGACTCGACTGGACTTAGAAGACATGCACTCATAAGAGCATCCTGGGTGGCTGAGCTCTTACCCGTTGGGCGATATTTAGGGACCCAACGTCACCGTCCTGATTTTGTGAGGGCATTTTTTAATAATTCCTCTATGTTGTAAGCGCCCTTTTTACCTAATGTATCAATTTTGTGAGACCCTTTGACTTTATGGACTATAAGAAGAGCTGCGGGAATCATTGGTGCTATTTAAATAAAAACAAAACAACAATAATAATAATATTTTTTCATAATATAAATGCGTACTATGTTAGATTTCCCAGTTATATCTCTCTTTGGACAACATTACAGAAACTATATCAATTCATCATAAGGCTAGTTCCTTGCAGCCAATCACAACTAAGCCTAGTTTTATACACAGCTCCTATTGGTCGTTGAAGCTGGATTTTTCTGTTAATGTTCTAAGTCAGTTTAATTTATCTACTGTTTTAAATTACAAAAGTACGAGAATTGTAACGTGAATGTCGACATTAACTTTCTTGATTTTCTTGGCATTTCTGGCAGTGATTTTAAATTACAATTATCAATAATGATCAAAACGACTACTCAAAGTTCAGAGTAAGATGACATTTACTTTGTACTATCATAGGATAGATAGAATTCTACAATTTTTATTAGCAACATAAAAAAAATTGTTGTCATTATTACTTTAAATTAAAAGTATTCCGCTTGAGTCTGCCAAATGTTACTTATGTCTACTTATTACGTATTATTTATAATACATAATTTATAATAATGTGCATCGTTTATTCCTTTTTAAAAAATACCCAGATATTTTGCAATGATAAATGTAAAATGAAAGGAGGAAGGCAATGTGATCAGCACCCAAAATTATAAAAAGAAAGCTAGCAGAGGACGGTTCTGATCCATCGACGTCTGGGTTATGGGCCCATAAACAAGTGATTAGAAAACAAAGGGAACTAAGTGTTTTAAATAACATGATAGAAAATAATAATTATTATTATTATTATTATATTTTAACATATATATATATATATATGTAAAAATATTATTATTATTATATTTTAATATAATATGTGTTAAAAATATTAGTATTGTTATTATTATTATATTATTAGTAGTAGTATCATAGTTTATATATATATAATTTTATATATATATATATAATTTTATATAAATATATATATTTTTTTACCGATTATATTATTATTAATTAAATAGATTACCTTTCCCACCTAGTAGTGATTATTGTTGATCTATCCCGTGTAACACAATGGATAGTGTAACAATTTGTCTCCCTTTTTGACACAGAACAGAAGCTTCTTCCAAGATCAAAAGAAAGTGTGATCTCATACTTATCCTGACTTGAATCTCGCTTGTACCTACAGACAGGGGACAGATAACTCTGTGAAACGTCAGCCCTTGTCCAAATCCCATCCAGTTAGGAATGTGAACAAAGACATCTAATTTTCAGATATTCCCAAGTATTTTGTGTAATTTAGTCCAATGAAATTGGGGAAAATGAAACATATTCTGCAGGCTGAAATATAATTTCAAGCTATAATTCCTTGTCATTTCAATTAGTCTCACACTTTTTTTTTGTATGTTCTTAGTCTCACCAAACGCTCGGCTCTCCGGCCCACTGCCAAGGGCAAGAAGTAAGGAACAAAGCGTTCGTGAGCTTATGAGAAAGGTGAAACCACAAAAGCGAAAGTTAATGGCCAATCGCCGCCTCGGATTTGTCTCTCGTTGGGGGGGGGGGTGAAGGTATAACTGCATCCATTAGTGCAATATTTCAGATCTTCTACTTCTAGCATAACAATAGACATCCGAAGAATAATTAGAAACCCCCCGCCCATTATCTGTGCTTTTCTGTGACATGTTTTCTTTCATCATAAGAAGAAGAAGAAAGGAGTTTCATGATGTTTCATCATCATTGGGTTTCCTTTGAAAAAATAATGATTATTTCTCATGTGTTGTTAACTAAACGTTAAAAACGAGCAGGCTAGATGGGCCGAAGGGTTCTTATCTGTTTCTGTTTAATTAAAGCTGACCTGTCGTTGACTTGATATTTAATGATAGTTCATTAAAGGGCTGACTTTTGTTCAGATAATATGAATAAAAGATTTATGCATACGTGTTCTAAAACTTTGTTCTACTCCCTGTATTAAACACTAAAACCCCCCAAAAAGGGTTAAGTAAGTAGCCAAATAGGAAGGAAGGGCTGGGAAACACCTTCTTCTTATGGTTGAACCCAATGGTTGAACCCAATGGACCCAAGGTGGATATGTGGATAGATAGATAGATAGATAGATAGATAGATAGATAGATGGATAGATAGATGGATGGATAGATAAAACAGGTAGATAGGTAGATATTATATCTATTATTATCTATTAACAATGACAGTAATCTAGTAATAAAATATTCATGGCCCAGACAATAAGCTGTTCGAGGTTTCCGGGTGCAACCTGTAGATGCTCAAATACACAAATGAAACTGGAGCCCTTCCATTTCTTTTGATGTCAATTGATAAAAGTCCCCGACAGTGATCCATCCGTCATTCTACCTATTGTGTTAATAAACCGTGTTTTGTTTTGGTCCCTTTCAAAATACTTCAAAAACTGTTGGTTTCATGACTATAGACAACAGAATTGGACCCATTCCTTTATTTTTTTTTGTTTGACGGCATTGAGGTTGTCTCTGTTTCTTGAGTAGGTATCCACACGGCATTAATGGTAGTTACAGGGCTTGGCATGGAATAAGAGTGAAAGTGATATAGTCAGGCAGGGAAATAGTATAGGTAAGGAAGCATGTAAGGTCACTCCTAAACGGCCCTGGCCATCTGGAACGTAACGTATCCAGCTGTCGGCAGGTTTCTAGCATTTGGTTTCCGTAATGGTAGCCGACACCAACATGTTCAGTACACTATAAAGAGAAATCATACACATGGAGGTATTCTACTATGAGACTTTGGTTGGTCAGGCTACTCAGATGTTCTCTTTTCACATACCCTCCTGAGATGTCTTCAAAGGCACCAAGAAACATGGCACAAAGTGGTAAAGCACTTCAGTTGGTTAAGTATTAGCTAATGATCGGTTTATGATTATAATGTCAAACCTACCCAGGCTTGGGCATGCGAGTAGGACACGGTATAGTAAGTTACTTTATAGAGCACCAGCATAGCTATTACAATAGGAGGACAATGGGATGGAACATTGACTCAAGTTAAGACATACAAAAAAAAATAAGAGAGTCCTGCTCTTTCAAGCTTACAATCCACTATTTCGAAACAGTACCCCTCATCTTTTCATGAGTTCTTTTCTATATCTTAGCGTTGGTTATAATTCCTGCTTAGTAAATAATACAGTGTCCGTGGTTTATCTTTCGTATTTATCACATCGGTTTTTTTTTTCTATGTTATAAGGCATGTCTCTGTTTTTTTGTTTTTTTTTTCATGTCGCTCATGTGTAAATATATTTTATACCATAATTTTTTTTTCATCAAACAAAGTTGTTTCCATAATGTGAAAACCCCACAAAATCGCCCCGAGGAAGATTCACTGAGTGTATTACCTAATATTGAAGCACTGATAGAGCCTTAGCGAGATCTAAGTACTCTCAAAACAAAATTGCATGGCTTTTATTTAAGAAGGGGGAAAAAAAAGAAAGAAAATAAAAAAAAAAACAACAAACAAACAATGTTCCGGGTAGATTAACCATCCTTCAGCTTATGTCTCCTGCCTGGAGCCCCTTTGGGACGTTGATGTCCTTGAAAGAATAGCATAAGGAAACGCCAGGGGCCAATTGCTGATATTATCATTCACACATCAAATTTGTTATACTACTTTATCAGTCACAGGGAAAGCAATTATAGTGCAGTTCAATTTTACGCTCAATGGTTGAACCGGGGATCAAACTCGGTCTTTCCGTTGAAAAAAAGCTTTAACCTTTTTTATTAGTTATTTACAATAACAAAGCAACACCTTCTCCGAGACCAGCGCCGTACGGTCCAATTTTTTTTTTTTTAAGTGGGTCGGCAAAATGCAGATGACAAAGGTGACAAAAACTAATTATAGGAAGCCGTTAACAAAAAATCATTTCGTTTTTTTTTTACATTTAGGAAACAGGGACGATTTAGGTAGTATTATAAATAAACTGTTTCAATAAAAAAGACCTACTGGATGGCCTTGGTGGAAAAGAGATTGGGTTGGCTCTTTCCATTCCTTTGTAGAGTACGAAGCGGATGGAAGATCTGTAGGTCATTGGATAAAGAGAGCTTTTGTGATTTTGTCACCAGGAGACAGCATGCTTCAACGGGTTTAGGTAGAAGAGTTTTGATAAGAGCTTCATCGATGAGGAGAAGGGTTTTGAGAATTGAGAGAGATCTTGATTTGCGTGGCAGGAACGGCAAGCTAGTTTGTTTAATTTCTTCATTAATGGCGCAGTTTATCTCTTGAAACTCTAGGCTGAGTCAACAGGAACTCACCGCCATCTTTAGAGCCTATTCATGCTTCTGTTGAGTTCCATGATCTTAATTACATGATCTTTCATTGGTTACGTAAAAGATCATCGCCACATTTAGACTTCTATTGAGGAAGCAAAATACCTGTTCACATGTTCATAGGTTGTGGATGCTCTGTAAGCAGTAAGCTCCTCTTCATGTTGTCTATGTCCCTCAGTGTTGCAACACACCTGAAATAGCCCTTACCCCTGTATGCGCTTTGTCATGAAGGGGTTAATGATCAAACTGGAGCAAGCAATAAATCATATCCCCCCACTTTTGGATTTTGATGGGGTTTCCAGACTGCCTATCTATTTAGATTACTCAATCACCTCGCCTTGTCTGGTTCAAGTAGCTGTTGGTTCCCGGTGCTTAACTAGCTTCTAAAATGGGGCAAACATTTATAATTCTCAAAAATATGGCTTCATCCCCTATGCACTCATTTGGGACTACTCTTCTGGACGTTACCTATGAACCCGCAATATCCGCATCCAATGGTGATTACTTTTAGCGATACTCTTTTTCAAATAAGGGAGTTTTTTACCCCAAGGAACCTCGAATTTATGACAAAAAAAGTTGGAAAATAAGCAAATCAATTAGTTTCGTGTCCTGATCTCTACTTCTTCTTTCTTTATTGTGTCATCTCAATAGCCTCCGGGAACAGCTTCCACCAAAGAGGAGCAGCAGATTAACAACATGGGGGAGAGAGGAAGGGTAATCACGCGGACGCTAAGAACAGGTAGTGAAGATGGCTGCTCCCATATATACTCATATGTCGGTTTCTAACACATATACAGTATTAATATTTTTTAGCCCGTAAACATCAATCTATGGTTTAGTCAGTGTAGTGAACTGTAAAATATATAATTTGGGAAAGTATCAGAGCTTCAACTACCCCAAAAATACCCTATAGAACAATAATTGTTTCATTAAATATTTTTTTCTTAAAAAACGTCTCTTAACAGCCCTGTGGTTAAAGATGGATTTTCCAGTCCATCCAGCAAACCTGTCATACAAATTAAACGTTTGCTGTGCGTAGAAGGAGCTCCTTTTGGTTCCATTCATGTTGAAAGTAGGTGAATAGGTCAATGACTTGAGGTATCAACTAATTCTCATGGTATCGAATTAATGTTTACCATAGGAAATCCAACCGATAAACTCCAGGGCCGGATAGAACAGACTGAGGACATTTAGATCGCGCGTGAATTTCCAATTCTAGCCTACAGAAATATTTTTTGCATTTTTTGGACTTTAGTGACTTCCAGTCGTAGTGAGCTGAGAAGCTTCACTGGGGATAACGTAAAGATCGCAACATTTCATTTCTAAAATAATATAGAAAAAAATACTACGGTGTCTTCACAATAGGATTGTTTTTTTCCTTTTTTCCTAAAAGCATTATTACTTACAAATATTTCATCAAATAAATTAATTTATCAAATTTATCAGGATTCAGTACTAAATCCACATTTTTGTACATAACCTTATATTTTGTTCTTTGGTGTATTAAGAATTTGGTAAAACACGAAAAGGAGTAACAAAAAAATGTCTTTCTTACTCTCTTGGACTATCGTAGAATCAGTGATTTTGCTTTCATATTCTAGTAGAAATACACCGTTTTTGGTTTTTTTTAGCATTTTTTTGTAGTTAAGTTGTAGGTTATCCATTTTTTGCAAGATCTTAGGGTTTTTGCTAATACGTCTTGCACTTGCTAACAAAGTTTAACTTTTTTCTTAACTTTAAGATGTTTCAGTAGAGGTCCAAGGGTTTCCTTGGTAGGAAGTTATCGTTTATCGCTATTTAATTTGGGATGTTCTTTTTGTATCTTACCTCCCTACCTTACTCTCAACTTCCAAGCAAAATGTAATATCTATGGACTATGCGCCATGATCACGCATCGTATTTTAACCTTTCCCTTTAAAAAAACACTTTTTTATATACATTTCTGCATTCCCTGTGGCTCATTATGCGTGGTATGCTTTGCAGTTCCCTGGATAAACAGGCTTTACCAGAAAAACATTTAATATAATATATATTTCTTTTAGGTGCGACCTATTTCCATGTACATTTAAAAAAAAAAATTCAGGAGCATCAAAGCTTATTTGACAAATAACTTTAACTCCAATATTAAACACTGTATATTTTGGAATAGATATGGAGATCCTGATCCAACCCTGTAAGGTGATTGGACAGCCTGGACTTTTCTTTGATGGATTTATGCGGGGGGAGGGGGAGCCAATAATAATTTAAATTCTTAAAAGCTTGTATGAATTCCTGAAAGAGTTAAAAACAAAGTTCTTTATTTACGTCAGACTCGACTTAATTCGCTTCTGGGGAAGGGGCTTGGAGACCCAGGAGAAGCAGAGCCTTAACCAGAGACTCCGGGTCAAACGCGAGAGGGGTTTGACTAAATATCTAAACATTTGGCATTCATTTCAGAAAATTATTAAAATAATAACATAACAAAATTAAACAAATAAAAAAAACTACCTTCTTGGGCGCAGAAATTCTTTAAAATGACTAACATCTGCTGCATTTAAGCGCAGATAATTCATTTAGCTCAAAGCTTAACTAATAGGTTTCCACAAAGCTACCACCAATAACCTCCTGTTGACTTAACATTGCTTTTTACTTCGGAATGTCAGAGTTAAGTGATTGATGTTGTTTTTATTTCTTTCTTTTATTAACGACTTTTGATTAATATGTCGTGTTTCCGAGACCCTTTCCAAGTCACTTTAATAGAGAATTTTAGGATATTCTTATGGAAATTTTACAGTCTTGGATCAATTATTCCAAAATGATCATGTTTGTCCTTGAAAAACATACCAGAGCAATTTGAATGATTAGCATTTAAAAGCAAATAAATTATTATTCATGTAAATAATCTAAATAATAATTATCTGGGGGGTTTTTTGGTTAATTTTTGAAATCCTTTATATAATTGCTTCGTGTTAAGTGAAATAGCTTAATTGATGATTGAAGAGGTTGTGATATTTAAGCCATTAATTGTAACAGGGATACATTATAATTAAATAATGGAATTTAAAAATAAACTCGCCCAATTTAAAATAAAATACTTAAAATGATTGCATAATAAATATTTAATTTCCTTGTGTTGCACATTTGTAATTCTGCCTGTTTTCTTTTTTTTGGAAAGTGGTTTAACAAATTATAAATGTCTAAAAGTAGGTGTTAATTATACTTATTTTTGAATAATCGCACGTTTAATTGAATTCTAGCATACTGACATCTACATGTTTCAGATTTTATTACGGTTTGTAAAGTACCCATTTAATCACTTAATTATGGTTATGATTATGATTAAGCGTAAACCTTGACATGGTTCTTACTCTGAAATTTCATAAATATAAAAATAAGCATGAATTTTATTAACCAATAATAAGTATTTATACAATACAAGCAATTGTTTTATTATACTTGGCTTTTTGGGAAAGGGCAACAGCAAAAGAAGCAGAGGTTAAGCCAATATTAGACACTATCCAAACCTGTGTCCTTGAAATATAATATTATTTATACTATGGCAGCACGCTAGTCACTACGAGGGTCAATAGTCAGAACGAAATAAATCCATAAGCTAGGAACATAGTGTGTTTTTTTTAGGAGCCCAAGGTCAGGCACTGATGTTGGATGAGACGCCCGGCTCACAATCTCCATTCCAGTTCATCCCAAAGGTGTTCAATGGGGTTGAGGTCAGGGCTGTGTCACGTTCTCCCACCCCCATCTCTTCCAACCATGTCTTTATGGAGCTTGCTTTGTGCGCTGGGGCGCAGCCATGCTGGAATAGAGAAGGGTCTTCCCCAAACTGTCCCCACAAAGTTGGAAGCAGAGCATTGTCCAAAATGTCATGGTAGGCTGAAGAATTAAGATTTTCCTTCACTGGAAGTAAGGGGCCCAAACCCTGGTTTCAACAATGAAGTTGTCCATATAGCGGTGCACAAAATCTTGTGGAAAGCCTTTTTCAGAAGAGTGGAAGCTTTTATAGCTGTGAATGGCAGACCAACTTCATATTAGTGTCTATGTATTAAGAATGTGATGTCATCAAAGTCCCTGTTCGTGTAATGCCAGTTGTCCCAATACTTTTGTCCACATAGTATATATTTATATACATTCTAAAATTTAGACACCAGAAGGTGTCCTTACGCTTGCCCTGAAACAAAAATATGGCGTATTAACCTTAAGATAATACAAAGTGGGACACTTGTCTTACGTGAGACTTAATAGTTTTTTAAGTCCCTTTTTAATTATTTTTTATAATAACGCATGGCTCATGCATCACTTTGTTTTCTTTTAGATCCCCTACTCAATCTGTATTTTTTTTTAATAATTATGCTGGATGTCCTTCTGTGCTTAGAGACTCCCAACATGCGTATCTTGCAATGCCGGGGAGGTACTACCTATAACAGAAGATGGACCCCCATTTTAGGAAGATTATTGGAACTGCAATTTTATATTGACTTGCAGGGGTTAAATTGTAGCATTTTGTATTTTAACCCCCTTGTTCCCATTTGTATGTGTATTAAGAATGGATAACTCTCTAGTCTACGTTTAAGTCTTATTTTCCTAATGCTTTTACCTCTGTTGCGCATTTGTTATTGTTGTCCGTGTAAGGAGGTTAGTCTGGTGTTGGGGCCGTCAGCGTAACCTCTTGGCGTTGTGTTATGTGTTAATTTTGTTAATCTCTCTCTCCTTCCTGTTGTATGTCAACTCCCTTCCCCTGGTAAATTGGCAATATAAACTATGTCCAATTCCATCAATGTAGGGTATCGGGACTGGTCATACAGTTCTTTTGGGAGATTATTCCCCGGAAGGACCCCGAGATCTGGAGTGACTACTCATCTTGTAGCTCACATCAACAACGGCCAGGGACGCCCCGGTAGACCCCGGTTCTTGTTACGCTAACATTCTAGCTAGACCCCTCCAACTCCACTTTAGCTACTAGTCATTCTAAGTGGACCTAATTATCTCGACCGAGATTTTGGGTCAATGACAAATTAAACTCTACATCGTTTGGGAAGAAAAAAAATATATTTTACCTTATTTGTACCCAATGGCCTACTTTTTGTAACATTAAATCAATAATATATAATAGAAAAAATCAAGAAAACCATCAAATAATCAGATTTACTTAAACATCCGTGTTTCTTGAATTTCAATATCAATCTCCCATAGAATAATCACTTTTAGGAAATTATAATTTGAGATAATTGTAAGTTTTCCCGATAAATACAATATTAAGAATACTTAAACATGTTAAGATTTTTTTAAAAAATATTTTCCAGTTGAAGCAACTTTCGCCTTTTTTTTTTAGTAAAAATGTTAGCAATTTCACTCTGCAAGATTTCTGCAAGAGGAAGACATTTTTCAGTGATATTATTTAGAAGCAATAAGACAGCTCATAAATATGGAGAAACTCAAAGGGACGCAGACATATCTCACATTTAAAAACTTGATTTCATAACCTGTTATGTCCCTCTCATTCAATCATTTGTTGGATAATTCATGACTCGAGGACGTGAGTGTGTATGAATGAAAAATAAAAAAAATTACACTATAAAACACTCTTAGTAAGTTTCATGCCATTCATGTTACTCAATCTTTCTACTATTTATAATATTATCAATGATAATATATATAATATTTATAATATAAAATATAAACTATTAATCAAATATGAATAGTAAAACTGTAATATTCATACCCTAATTTAAAAGAACACTTGCTTTTCTTTCTTGTAAACTTTTTCCTTGAGTAATAAGTTAGGAATCTGTTTGTTTTTCCATTAACGTGCATCACGCGCGTATCTGTAGCTTAGTGATGTAAAATATATTTTAACCCCTTAAGGACAATGGGCGGTCCCTAAACCCATTGAAAACAATGCATTTTGAGCCCATACATTTGCGGGCTTTGTCATTAAGGGGTTAAATAGATAATATGTCATATTATCTTAGATAATAAATCCATGGCTCGTCTTTACCGCGGTAATGATGCACAGATACTTTGGTGATCTGTCGCTCTAACTTTTTGAAGCTTGACTCAAGCTGCCATTGTTCTTCTACACCCCCAGTACCACCTTGACCATAGATAGGAGTACAGGGGTACACAAGGCATTCCCTATAGGAGGTGCAGGACCGAGGCAGAAAAACCTATTTATTGGATATCGTTCCCTGACATGATCCCATGTGTAGATCCCTTCACCACA
This sequence comes from Spea multiplicata, assembly GCA_009364415.1. Lineage (NCBI taxonomy): Eukaryota > Metazoa > Chordata > Amphibia > Anura > Pelobatidae > Spea > Spea multiplicata. Next base: position 535,241 of record VKOC01000060.1, read on the forward strand.
AGTCAAATGTCTCCTTGTGTGGCTCCAATCCCGTCCATGAGGTCCCTGTCCCAGTTCTCTCTAAGGGAAAGGTAGCCCCCCAAATACATGTTAACTGGCCGAGACAATCTATGAGTAAAAAAAAATGGTGCTTCCATTGGATTTTTAGGTTGACTGAAGGAATCTGACAAAAGCTGGGGCTCCACGGGTTGTCTGTCCATCGCCCTTAAAATACTTGGATTATACATGTGATCCATTAACCATGTCAATAAATATAAAACTGTGTTATAGAGAGCCTTGTGTATTAAATGCGACAATAACTAAAACATGAGGATTGGTTCGAGGTCTGGTTGTATTACTTTGTTTTTAACCCCTTAAGCACAATGGAACCCATTGAAAACAATGCATTTTGAGCCCATACATGTACAGGATTGTCATTAAGGGGTTAATCTGGTACTAGAAAATGTTAGTCTGTCCGTTTCTCCTGCTGTAAAGACTCAGACCTTAATCAGTCGTTGGTCTCGTCTTAGATTCAGGGGCCATATGCCTATCCCCATGCATGTTTAAACTACCACTTCTGATGTAAGGCTGATCCACTTATGCACGATTCTCTAAGTAAAGTAAAACTTTTTCTTTTTTTTTACATTTAACCTCTTAATATTTTTCCTCTTTGAAATAAACTTCCCTCCCGCACTAAGTAATTACGTCGTTGTGTTCAGCGCTTATGTAGTAAACTGAAAGTGTCTTGAGACCACTAGTCCACCGCTTTGGCATTTTAATTGTATTCCACCTATGGGTATATATTTTACATGTTTATTGAAGAAGAAAAAAAAAAAAAGGTACACCACTTTTTGCACTTGAAACTCTTTGATGTGGATTATCGGACAGCGTGCATTTATCTGGTTTAAGTCTGACAAGGTAACAAATGGACAGGTGTCTTTTTCATTTATTA
>VKOC01000060.1:536271-565657 GCA_009364415.1 Spea multiplicata
ATATATTTTTTTAACTAATTAAAAATTCCTTTAGAAGAAAAGATAATTAGAGGAGGTCAAACCAAAGCTTGTTTTGTCTTTATTTTTCAATAAATATTTTTTATATTTTATATATGTCACGCACAGCGAAGTGGGAGACACTGAAGTCAGGTAGAACCCCAAGGTTTATCAAATCGTGGTCATAACGAACCAAAGTCAGGGTACCATGATTCAGGACCAGGGGATAACTAGTCAAAGTCAGGATACCGGAGAATCGGCATCAACGAAAAACAAGCCAAGTTCAAACACGTAAGGACTAAGAGAGGATGAACGCACACTGAGGACAAGCACTAAGGAACAGAGGTGACCATCAGAGGGCAAAGTCCACTGGTAACTAAAAGGTTTGAGAAGGAACTAGTAGGATTGAGCGTGAAATTCAAGTTTGTTGCCAAAATCCAGTCCAGAATGTCACTTCTGATTGTCAGGACCCGCTGCCATCTTGTGTGTGGCGTAATCTACCATTATAAAGGTCTGTAGTTCCGGAGTCAACCACTAGAGGCACAGAAACCTCCGCTGCCGATACTCGGCTGCTGCTGCTGTTGTGGTGGTTGCGGAGTGTATGGGGGTCTCCCGCTTCTCTGTAGCGACTGCTGCTGTGAGGTGGAGGGGGGTCTCTCTCTCCTCGCAGGGGCTGCTGTAGCGTTTGCGAAGTGGAGGGGGTCTCTTTCTTCTCTGTGGCGGTTGCTGCTGCGGGGCCTGTCAGGAGGAGGGGGGTCTCCACCTTCTTCGACAAGAGGCCGCAGATTTAGGTACGTAACAATATATATGTTTCAAAAATCTTTTTTCAGAAAAGATATCAAGTCTTATCTTAATACAAAATTATTTTAATCACATTTACATAATAAAATCATACTGACCAATATTCACAAAGATGAAGGCCACATAGGTGACATTACACAACATATCACAGGGTAAACACACATATGATGGGGTTTGGTTCTATATTATGCTAAAGAAACAAAATATAAAAAATAACACTACAATACGCTTTTTGCTTTGCATATACATCATAGATGGAGAGTAAGGTCATTTCCATACCTCGGAAATCTCAGGGTCATTTAGTCTGGAGTTGACGACTTCCTATTCTACACTGCTGGGACCGTATACCAGTACATTATGGTTCATATTCCTGCTTGAATTCAGGTGACTCATGCATATCTTTAAATAAGGACAAGTCAAGGTTTCCATGTATTTCCAGGTATTAGAGCCACTTGGTTAACATGGTTGATGAGTCTGACCATTAAGGGGTTAATATTGAAAGAGTCTCAGAGTCAGCTCATTTATAAAGTTCCCAGGTATGTCTATGTCCAGGGGGTCAGAATGAGGCAGTAAATACGCTACTGACCGTGTGCATGCGCTTATAGGAAGACTTATATATTCCTGTTATTGATACTTTACAGGTCACTGTTTTTTTGTTTTGTTAAGGAAAAGAGCGTCAAAGTGACATTTATTGGACAACTGTGTTATTCTTCTAGATTATTTATACACCACCCTTCAAAAGTTTGGGGTCACTCAGCTGTTTTCATGGAAAACAAGGACATTTCTGGCTGTAACATAATCGCAAAAAGGGTTTTCTAACCATCAATTATCCTTTTATACTTAAACTTGGATCAGCGAACACAACGTGCTTTGGAAGACAGGAGTGATGGGAGTGATAAAGGGCCATTGGAACACAGGAGTGATGGGAGTGATAAAGGGCCATTGAACACAGGAGTGATGGGAGTGATAAAGAGGGATAAAGGAGTGATGGGAGTGATAAAGGAGTGATGGGAGTGATAAAGATTCCATTAAAATCAGCCGTTTCCAGCTACAATAGTCATTTACAACATTAACCCCGTCTGCGCTGGATTTCTGATCCATTTCATGTTATCATTCAACGTCATTTCTAAGTGACCCCAAACTTTGAAACGGTAACGTAGAAGAAGATAAATGGACAGTGAGAAAGCGGTGCTTATCAGACAGCTTCAGTCCCCCTCTGAACCTACAAAGCTGATTTTTCCCCCAGAAATTGATATATTGTATATTGATGTATATATTGCAATGACCTAACATATACAGTAACGTCAGTTTTAGTGTCCCTCTTAATATTTCAGATTGTTCCAACTATAACCCGATCGCTAAAGCCAATTAACGTAATTATAATGAAAAGACAAAGAAAATATCAAAAATATCCAAGTTTTTGTGTAAACAACGTCTGTATCATTTGCCGAGCTTTGTTTCCATTCCTCCTCCTGCGTTAATAAATCGCAGAAGACTCTTATTGTCTGGCAGAACGTTATATTATGTTCGGCTGTTTATTCATGGGTAACGTTGTTGTCGCCGTTCTTCAAAAATCACTATTTCCAACCGGCCGCCATACAGATTTTGAGACCATCGGGGATCAAAGTGATTCGAGGACAACAGGGGTTTCATTAAAATGTTCAGCTATCAGCCTCGGGATAAAGCGGCGTGTTCGGGGTGAAAATATCATCTGGCCCGAGCAAGTTTAACTAAAAAATAGGCAAGTGAGCCACCTGTGGTCTCCTTGGAAACCAGCAACTACCCCCTCCAGCAACCTTTTAATGAAACCCAAGTGCCCCTTATTAATTTATAAAAGAATCTATTTTCAGAAGATTCATAAAACGCGCATCATATGTATTCCTAACATGGCTTCACTATGCTAATAGCACACATGTTGATGAATAATTAACTATTTAATTAACAATCATTTTTAAAGTTCTTCTTTTTTTTCTTCTTCTTCTTTTTGGATTGAAGGTTAAAGCCATCGGACGTTGTGAACCGCGTGATTGAGTTATGGAAGTTTTAGGGGGAAATGTAATCGTTCGTGGCAATAATAATTTAATGCGTGTGAATTTGTGTAACGTATCGGGCTGAGAAAAAGAACCCAGAAGAAACAGCAATTCCATTGTTTGCCCCCTCAAAAGAGGCAAGTGTGATTTCTGTGTATTAATACAAAGCCGGGGTAGATTGTAACGATGACACGGTTGTTAGTGAGGGTCTTAGGACTTGAGGGCTTTGGAGGTGGGAGATGCTCGGTCTTAATAACCCTTTCCAAGTGCTCGTTAGTGTCGATACTGGGCACATACTAGTATCAGTCCTGTTGGGCTCGCTTTTAATACTTACTGGGTTCAATTTCTGTTTGTACTCCATACATACATTTCCAGAGGATAGCGGGTATGGAATGATGAATTCTATAACTCTGTATTTAGAAGACAATGCAGATCATACAACATTGAACTGGTGAAACGTAGACAACACAGGGCAGCACGAAGACGGAACTAGACATAAATCTGACTTTTGGCCACATTTTGCAAGAAGGGACATGCCGCATTAGCCAGTGCCCCATAGTATGACCCCCCATTCCAAAAGCTCTTCACCCCGATTGTCTTCCAAGATGAAGAAGATCCGCTCCTGAGCCAGAAGTGGTCTCTCTTCTCTCGCTCTCACACTCAATTTCTCATAAAAGCTCCATATCGGTGAATTCACTGGTAAGTATGTTTCACACACAGGTCACCGGCATGAAAGAGATTGCAGAGCTAATATGCCGAGTTTCATATCTGCAACCGATACTTCTTGTCTTCTGGCTTCAGCCCCGATTTGATATTTCCAGGTATTTTGCTGAAACTGGCGTTTTTTTACGTTAAATTTTCCACAAAAAGAAATTGTCATTAAATTGAATTATTGACAATCGGTTTCGTCCGTTCTCTGCAAGATTGTGGTACAAATAAATTGTATCTAATCAAATTGCATGATGTTAATGTCAACGTTTTATTTATTGAGTCTACGTCATCCGTGTCAATATGACATCTCACTATGACACACGATGTCACGTCTCTGCTTTGTAGTATGAAAATGTCTGTCTCGAGCAAGAGGCAGGTATATCTAGCAACTATATGATTTTACAGACATTACATTTTATGTATAGAGTGCCAGCAGATTCCATAGAGCTATTATACCAATGACCAATATTATGAACATATCATATGAACACACGTAAGACATACTGGCACAGAAGGAGAAAAGAGACTGGCACTTGTGAGCCAAACTTGAGATCACGAGGCAGCCCTGGCACTTTAAGGCCTGTTGCCGTCTGCTGACGTAGGTGCGGCTGACGGGTGGATATGTGCAGCCATGTTTTTATGCACACGTAATGTATGGCCGGGCATATCTGGCAGCATTCGCTCGCTGTGCCAGGTGGCCAATACAGGCCTGCTTGCGAGCTTGTCGTTTATTAGGAAGAAATGAGATGGAAGGTGAGGAACTGAGACGAGCGAGTAAAGACGATTTGATGTCACGTGGAGAAGTCAGCGATCTGGAGATCTCAAAGGTAGCAGAAAATGATTATTTATTGCAGGTATTAAGAAGATAGATTGTATGCTCCTGGGAATAGGTGGGTTTTTTTAGTGAGTGTTTAGCCAGTGTTCTATCTAGAACATTAGCTGCCACGTGTTGACTCAGTTCCCAAATGTTTCCCTATCCAATGACGTGATCACGGGATATTTGCCAGACAGAGAAAGAGATGATCCAAATACATGTTGGAAAGCCTCGGAAGAAGAAATAAAACAAAGAAAATGGGTTCGTTGTATTCTAGAAAAATAGAGTCCAGGCCGTCTTCACAGTAACATTAATTTTGTTAGATGTTGAAAATATTTATTTTCCACTGGCATTATTTGAATACTTAAACACACTTTACTATAGGTGTATGTATGTATTATGGTCTATAGTATAATAAATGGGAGATACAATAAGTCCTGCCATAGACATAGACCTTTTGATTGGGGTACAGTATGTGTCAATAGGTTCGGAAAGGAGGTCCTTGCCCCATAGAGCTTATAGTCTAGATAAGGTTTAGGAACTTTGGCTTCACGGCAATGAGGCATGGACTCTTCTCGTATAATATGGATCACATATACACTGTATGTACTGTGCCAATTACCTAAGTCAGGGTAATTCCATTAAAAAGGTTTCATAAACTTCAAATATTACTCAAAGATTAATATTTTTATTACTCAGAGATCAGTGACTCCAAATGTCATTTTATTTCCCTCTTAATATCCATTATAGGATAAAACGGTATGATATATCTGACAATAAAGCCAAATACTTGGAGGTTTACCAAGAACAGCCCTGGAAGGCATGTGCATCGTTAGTGAACCCTTTGACTGTGAGTAGAACAGACTTTTCGCCCACAACACAGGAAGATACGGGGAAAATGATGAAAGACAGGTCATGAAAGTTGGGTTTTTGCAACTGCGGGATCCAGAAGCTCTATGGCTGGGCACGGCTTCTTAACAAACACAACATTTGATTCACAAAGAAACACCTTACAGATATGAACAGGTAGGGCTCGCCATGTGTCTACATGTGTACCATTCCAGTGATCCCTGTGCAATTATTTCTAATCCTAAATAATCTTCAGCGAATTAATAACCTTGATCTTCTCTCCAGAACCTTTTACTCATATCCAGATCCTCTTACCGCCGTTCATAAACGGCCCGCGCTATAATAGTGAGCGTCCCAGCCTTCGTACATCGAGGATATGAAGACCATCAAAATGTGCCAATCTTTCTAGCAACGGGCAGAAGATCTAAATCAGGTATAAATGCTATAAAGTCCAGGCTGTGCAGACATGTCTGAAAAGCAAACGAATATTACGGGAAAAAACCAGATTAAATGTAATTGAGTCCCACTCATAGCATTTAATGATGTTGAACATATTTGTTTATTTTTTGGGGTTTTAGAGATTTTTAGAGAGCTGTCATCTTCTAGAAAAGCTGAGGGATCACTTACTGGGGATAAATAAAAATTCTAAAAGAACACTTGTGGTACAAAATAGGAACATCCATCAAAACTAACTAGAATGGTTAATGTAGATGGATATCTTGATATTACCGTCACAGATATAATAGAGGACCCGGGTCAGATCCTTCACACAAGAGAAACTCAAGGCCCTTCATAACGCACAGGGAACTGTATGCTCCATAACATTTAAAGAAACAAGATAGCTCTTTATGTAACCAGGATAGGCATTTAAGAGAAGAACACGTTCTCTATGGCTTCTATTTGCTCAAAAGCGATATCTAGGGAGGCAAGGAGGACAGAAGAGCTTAGATCTTAAAGATGGACTGCTCTTCCTGGATAAACGCTTGGGTTGGGTGGTGAATGGGAATTATAGTCAATCTAACTCACTTTATATCACCACATTTTATTAAAGTGCGAAACTATTGGACATACTGTAGACACACTTAAAAAGACCTAGTGCAAGCAAGACTTAGACACATTGTTATGCCACGGTCTGTCCACTGGGGACATTTATTAGACATATTTAATGTTCGGCTCACTTGCAGCTGCTTGGCTACCACCTCAACTTATCCCACCCTGACCAAGATGTGACCTTACTTGCCGATTTAAATTTATAAGGGGAATATATGTATTTGAAATGTATTCTTGGAGCTGAGGAACGTCAACCGATCTTTGATTCCAAAGCAAAAGACAAATGATGTAGCTCTGACATCATGTAATATCTTCACATGCTTTCAGGATAGGATGCAGGCTATGTAAGACAAAACCCAGGACTGATTATGGGCAGACTAGAGTGAGGAGAAGGGAGAGAACTTTGGGCAGACTGGATGGGCCTAATGGTTCTTATCTGCCGTCACATTCTATGTTTCTATGTAACTTCAGGACAGGAGATTGATATGTGATTTTTGCCACTTTTTTTTACCATGGACCTTAGCTTCCTTGAGTCAAAAGACAAAAAGAATAAAAACTAAACAAGCGTAGTGAAGAAAAGACCAAATTTTGGTATTTTCAATAAATGAATTTATTCATGCTCAGTTGTAAAGGTGAAAATAATCATGTAATATTTATTTAAATAAATATGTAATATCTGTAACATTTTCTTCTTTGTACAGCGCTGCGGAATCTGTTGGCGCTTTATAAATAAAGTACAATAATAATAATAATAATACTTAATGTTACTTAGATTTATTAGTTTTGTGATGTTTGGAAAGAACGAGTTAAACTCAGATTACGGACATTTTTATGAGTAAAGTGCTGACACTCCTTCTGACCTTTCCATAAGTGGATAATCGCAAACAGGATGCAAATTTAGGATTATGTTAATTCTGTTTACGTTTTTTTGAGCAAACATTTAAAATGGAGATGCCGAAAAAACTCCCACAAACACTTCGCCTTATCTTCAGCCTTTTATCTACGACTTCAAAGCAAAGCTCATTAGTTCTGGTGACTTTGGGGCTTCGCAGAAGAATTAATTTCATTGTGATGCAGCAATTAGGAAATTCTGACTAATAAATTATTTGGCGAATCATTTACAAATAAATTAAGTATGAGCGCGTATGAATAATGTTTGTCGGTCCGGCGTGGTTTGGCACTGGAAATCTGGTATTTAATTACTTAAGATGATGCCTATGATTAAAACCGGGAAACATTTATTTTTGAAGAACATTAATAACACGGAATAGGGGGAACAACTTTAATGTGAAATGTATACATTATTTAAATAAACAAATACTGGTGAACAATCTTAGATTCTTAGAGGGGATATGATAACATTATATAAATATATGCGGGCCGTTATAAAGAGCTCTTCAGTGACCTGTTCATTAACAGAAATGTACAAAGAACGAGAGGTCACCCTCTGAGGCTGGAAGAGCGCAGGTTTCAGAGACGACAAAGGAAGGGATTCTTTACAGTGAGGACAATAAAGGTACGGAATTCACTGCCAAGGGAGGTGGTGTTATCCAATACACTAGATGTCTTCAAAAGGGGTCTTGATATTTTCTTAGAAAGGCAGGACATACAGGGATATAAATAGAATTAATATTTCAGAGCGTCTTGATCCAAGGAGGAATCCGATTGCCTCTTGGAGTCAAGAAGTAATTTTTCCCCCTGATGGCAGATTTTGAAGTAGCTTAATTTGGGGTTTTTTGCCTTCTTTTGGGATCAAGAATAGGAAGGTTAGGTAGAAGGGTTGAACTTCATGGACTTAGGTCTTTTTTTAACCTTATGTACTATGTAACTATGTAACTTTGTGAACAAAGGACAGACATACCTGTGGGAGGCCACTTCTGCTAAAATGTAAACAGTATTAAGGAACTGAGAGGCACCGTATCAAAGGCATAGTCCAGACCTTTAGTAGAAGCCAGAGCTCCAGAGCTGCAGAACAACGTCCACTCTATAGTCTAAAGTTTCTAACAAATACTGATTGGCCGCTTGTAATCAATGAGGGTTATTTCTGCATGAATGCACATGGACGGCCCATTGCACCCCCACCGGAAACCTTATCGAGCCATAGATGGAGCTCACTAGTGGTAAAATTGGTTCATTTTTGGCCCATTCGTTTGCAGTCACCAGATGCGCCACCATATTGCCCTCAGTTCACTTTAGGGCAAAATGGCGAAGCTTTCGGTGATGTCATCTCCCCCATTCCTCCAATTTGCCCAAAAGCTAACGGGCCAAAAAACGAACCAAAAAATTCCCGAGCACTGCCATTTTGGCGGCAGTTCCTGCCGGGTTATGTCTGCAGAGATATGAACGAAGATATAAGATAGCAGATTGAAGATAGAAGAGAAGGGAGAAGATAAAAGAAGTGGTCGGCAGAAGTGGTCGGCAGAGAAGGCAGGGAAACATTTAGAGAGATCTAGAGAGAGAGAATGTGAGAGAGTGAGGTAGAGTGAATGTGGGCTAGGGTGACCACGGATTGAGTGAAGGAGGTCTCAGCCAATCAGGAGAGCCTGAGATTTTTTTGCCCATTCGCACATGTCTAGTAATTATAGTTATGCTAAATTTTGTGACTGTAACGGTGATTTTTATTAAAACCTTAACTATTTTAAACATTTTCAAATCCTTCTTTCTCTGTCGCTCCGTCATCTACGAATTTCCAAATCCTTCTTTTTGTGTACGTGGCACGGCACGGAATCTAAGTAATCATTTCGAAAACCCAACCCGATACGGTTAATTCCGGAGCGTTTACAAGGCGTCCCATGAATTATCCCTACGCGGGAGATCATACGCGTTTGTCAGAACAACAAAAACACTATTTGCGTGTCTGTTTTTAACACGTAGCGTCTCACCTTGTTTCGTGTCAGCGCTAAATACCGTATCTAACCGCAGATAATAAATATTGATACGACGGAATGAACTCATGTGTCTTCGCTGTTGCAAATCGTAAGATGTATCCTCTATCTTGGAGTGAAAGGGCGTGAGAAGCTTGTTATCTCCCCTCTGGCTTTACGAAGACTGCTGACATCACATTCAGGAGTCTTCAGCTGAAAATAATCACCCGAGAAGATAAAATTTCAGGTTTGAATTTCGCCCTTAATGTAAGGCAGAGGCGCTTGTGACAATACAGAACGGTGGTTTTTGTCTGTTGCCTGTTATTCTGTTACTAATCACAGCTTCCCCAGGTGTATCCCCTCTGGCTAGGGCGGAAAGCCCTAACAAATACCAGAGTTTTTTTTTTCTTGTTTTTTTTCTTTTTTCTATTTTTGTATATTATCTTGTTAGCTAAACTGTCATGAATGTAACCATTAGAAGCGTCGAATCCGATAATTAACCCCATGAAGGTCTGACTACAATTAGAACTCATGAAAGTGAAAATAAATTAAGAAAGCGATCACCGGGGTCTGAAATTAGTGCTCGCGTGGAATTAGCATACATCCCAACTGTCCCATGTTAAGCAGGACAGACCTGATTCTTAGGCACTGTCCCTACCACAGTTTTGGAGGCAATGGGGGATAAAGGCCAGTTGGGGAAGTCGAAAGGTCGGCCCACTGAGCTGTAGAATTCGTTGAGGTCTGTCCTTTTTGGCGAGTCAGCACACCCGCCATAGTTTACTCCCGCCTGGCGCGGCACATCCTTAAAAAGCGGATCGCCCCCAAATATCCCAATTGTCAGGTGAAGAAAGGCAGCCCAGAGGGGGGCAACTGGTGATGCTGCCCTGGGTGACCCCTAAAGTAGCTCTGAAGACTAATACTGCTCACCTATTGAAAGGGAATGCCGGAATGGGGCAACAAAACCCATTGCCCGTTGCTAACAGCCCCCCGCTCCTCCAGTTGGGCCGGGTAGAATGTTGGGAAGTTTGAACGAGGTGGCCATAAAGTTTGGATGAATTAATAACATATAAAAGAATATAGTCTGATGAATTGATCTGCGTGTATATGTTACTGACAAAATATGGAAATCAGGCATTGTCTACAAAGGCTTACTGCTCAAGGCAAAGTAAGAAATTGGAACATTTTTCAGACTTTTCCTTCGCATTGTACAGAATAGCTAAACAGATGCAGGGAAAGCATAGGATGAAAGGGCCGACATCTCTAATGGAGCAGGGGACAAAGGTTTATCAAACAAGAGCAATATCAAGTAAACTTAGATGTTAATATAGATAACATTATCTAGCTTTTAGCTGCAGGTTGTGAATGAGACAAAATGTGGATATCTCTCTTATTTTTAGTTTCTTTTGCTAGAGTTAAGGTGGGCGACGTGGACTCGAAACCAGGCACTTCCAACCTTTCCCATTGTCTGAAAACGCAATGAAGACGAGACAAAATATGACAACAAAAGAGAAAGGAGAACATTAGATGTACAGGTTCCAAAAACCATATAAAGTTTCCAATTTTGAACAAGAAATAGTAATCTTTAATGATTTTGTCACACTGAACATGTTATTTACAGCTTTTACAGACCAAAGCAGCCGCATTCTGTTGAATTGTAACATTCATTTTAGAATGATTTCATCGAGTAGTTAAGATCGTCGTAATAAATATGGATTTTTTGATTGAACTTCTGCCGATTGTGACTAGTTTGGGGTCCAAAGACATCTTAGGCCTTGAGATGGGGAAACAATGTCTTACACAGTAGGTCTCTCTACAAGACCCACCAGTCGTGGTCATTTCTTGGTCGTATGGTCCATGGTCTCTCTCTCTAGAATGCCATTGTTATCCTTGAGTTAGTTAGGGCTCAGGGAATTGTCAATGTCTTTAACAAATGTTTCTCTTGGACACCTCCTTTGAATGCTATACCGGCATTTGATACATTGTAGATCGTCTGGTTCAGTGCCCGTAACATTCTCTTTATTAGAATGTTGGTGGGCCAAATAGGTCTGATCTTCTGTCTATGATTCTATGTTTCTAGGAACCAAGAGAACAATGTAGTAATAGAGCACATGAACATTTGTCTGCCATTACGATAGTAATAGATAACATAAAGAAATGACTCCAACCCCCCCCCCCCGCAAGAAAAAAATATCTAATATATACGGAAATATAATTATAAGAATATGCGGAACAAAATGTCAGTTTGGCAAAACGTATCTAGGAACTAAAACAGCAAATATTCTCTGAATGTATACAGTCAGATGTTGACACAGATGGTAAATTTTACTGATATATTTGTCCACGGCGGAAAGCAAACAGCACAATTCGTTATGACAGACTGCATTCTAGACTGAAACATCGGAAGAAGACGCAGCAAAGTAATCATGAGAGATATCACTTTAAATCTCCGCTGACGCTTCGCCTTGCATATCTCATCCGAAGGAAAATGTACACTAAGTAGTCAGTACGTCGGAGACGTTTGATCTTTGAAAAGTTCCCACCGCTTGCACATGTGAGTGATCTTCCTACGAACTTTCCCGTATCGGTTAATCTGGATTAGCGTGAGGACAGTCTAGAAGCTTTCCCGACACAACGAATTAGGATGATGCCTGTTAAAGAAGGGCTTTTCTTTTTTTAATGCAAGTCTATAAAGTCCATGGGATTCGAGTATTAAAATATTTGCAGTTCTTACATCGCGTGCAACTTTTTGAAGGGGGCCTAGTAGAGTTTTGAATCAAATATTGAAAAAAAAAAATTCTGTTTGGTCTAAGGAAAGAAATTTCAAGAAAAGTTAAATTTGACACGTATTATTGCCCAAAAAATTGCTTGCGTCAACAGGGCAGTTCTATTGCTGAAGAGCTGCAATAGATTCAGTTTATATTTCTGCAAATTCTGTCATTCGTACAAAGCCACGAAAACAAGGACCCCCCCCCCCCCATGAACGGACAAAAACGAAGCAAAAAGCTCCAAATTTCCATCCGAAATTCCCGGGTCCTTCCACTAACACTTTCATGCTCTTCATCTTCATCTGCAGAAATTATGCTTTGGATGCACCCAACAGCTATAGTAAAAGTTGGGCTAGATGGGTACACTAGGTGGCCCGAATGGTAGATGAGCACCCCTCTCCTCCAAACAAAACCAGATTAACAAACTGGGACCCGTTGGCAATCCCACTGATATCACTCCAGCATCATGGGACCAAATCTCCTCTTTGTGGGACAGGTGCACATAAATTGGTCCAATGGTGGTATGACAAGCATACCAGGCCAACTACATTGACTGGTTTCCTTTATTATGTAGTGATATACCTACCTGGGGGCTTCCCAGGGTTGACTACCTGGAGCTGATCCACTCATGGGGCTTTGGATGGGATATGGTGGTGGGGATATCCCCAGATAAGACTTTAAAGGGACAGAAAGTGGGTGGATAGTAAGTGGGAGTGGGCCAGTAGAGTACTAATTAGTGGATGGGAGATGGGCTTCCCTGCCAGAAGAATAACGATACCAACACAGAGCTCTTGGGGAAGCAGCACTTCACCAGAAGACTCCTGGTGATACTTGGCAAGTCCAAGGGCATGCGTGTGCACAGATACATTTTACATGTTTAGGACATGTTATGGCCAGTATGTGGAATGTATAAATTCACAGAACAAGGTGACCAGATTTCTAAAATAAAATCCATGGCCATTTTTTTAATATTGATTATTTATACAATTCCCGCAGGGATGTTATAGACAAAGGACGTGTACGCTGTATTTGAAGGAAGAAAAAATAAATGTATCCATAATAAAGTAATTATTATCAGTACATCCCATTTTATCTGAGAGATTGATTATCACTGGTGTTATTTTTAAGGGTATTACTTAATACGATACATGGATGGCGGGGATTTTTATGATGTGGTTGACTGTGGACATTGAATGGAATTTACACCAATAAGTAAAATTGCCTTTCTAATCTAACTTTGTTTTATTATTTTCAGATTGTTTTACATTAAGACTAACGGGAAGTTGTTAGGATTCCAGCTCTTTGACTTCTTTGGCCAACCCTAGTAAGTTAGTCTTCCAAGAAGGACCAAGCACCTAGACCATTCATTATTCATCCAAAGGTCCGAAGATCCACCAGGCATAGTCATTTCATGATCTGTCTTTCATTTCCACCGGTTTGGTGCTTAATGAGCTCATGAACCAGTAAAAAGAAATCTTCCCCTTTAGTAGATACACTTGTCCGCAAGCTTTGTTCCCAAACATTTCTTTCCAAAAATGTGATTCTTATTGTTGTGGAGGCGCGTTGATATCAGATACCGTCCCGATTCGACACGCAAGAAAGTTAACGCACAAAAGCCATTTTAAGCTCATTGTCCGTTGTGACAGTAGACTCTTGTATTACCGTCACCTGATACATAGTACGTTCCTTCCTCAATGTTACAAAAGCTTTTGTGTGGATCCGTCACATCAGATAGCTGCATTCCACTAACGTGTGATATCATTATGGAATTACACGTTAATGTTCCTCCTAAGATACCTTTCAATCAACATTATCTTTGAAACTTTTTTCTTTTTGTTTATTTGACAGGATGAGATACGTGTTTTAGTATTTGGTTTTTGTGTGGTGCTCATTAGAGCTCGGCCAAAAAAAGCTTCCCAGTCTCCACAAAAAGTGTGAAAAGTAGCACTTTCCATCCCAGGAAACTCTCTCAACGTGAAAAATGGTGGTTTCCATCCATTTTTGTCATCATACTAGTATTATTTTCTGAAGGACATTCCCAGCAACTTCTTAAACTGACTACGTTTCCATAAAGCTGAGATTAAGTAAAAATTTGAATGAGTATCCCAGACAAGTTTGATTTGGATTGTAAGCTCTATGGAACTGTTTTTAATACCCACTCAATATTAACACTTCAGACCTCAGGGGTGGGCTGTCCACCTGGAAACTTCCACCGCCCTCACGGATACCCACGGCATCCGTGTTCCTTGTTCCTTGCCCTGCGTGAGGTTAAGAACTACATTTTAAGAAACATGAAGAGTCAAAGCTAGAGAGAGGAACCCTAACCGCTTGGCGAATGTGTCTTTCTTTTATCGTGTTGCTTCTTTTCCAGATCTCTAATTGGTTAAAATGCATGAAAAATCCTCAAAGTAAAGAGTCATGAGCGATCTTTTTTTTTTTCTTAATTCCACTGCTTTCTCTTCATTTCAGAATGCATTATTCCCAATAATAACTTATCTTTAGAAGAAGCTGCAGTTCCAGAGTAGCAGTGGAGCGCCTCCTCCATGGTCTGACATTTTGAACTTGAACTTAGTGGGAGGGCTCATTAGACCCCCCAGAACACTTGCCTAGGCAGCGCTAGAGATGACCGGTGGTAAGTATACCACATGTTTGGACAAACACATCTCCAACTAGCTGGGGGGGGGGGCAAATGTATAATGCAGGGATTCTGCAGAACCCCCCATGCATGTGTAAGGGGGCACCACGAAAATATAAAGGGACCACACAGCAGGAACTTGCAGGTTCGGTGGCCAATGTGGTAGCAACTGCTTGCGTCTCCTTCTCCATCGTCAACCAGAAACATTTAAAATTGTAGAGGTTCTAATATTATATTAAATCAGAAAAATTGCTTTTATAGAGAAACAAAATCACGTTATTTCCACCCGAAAAATATCAAGAGGTCCCAATATTCTTTGTATTTTCCTGTAATCTAGAAAGTCGCCAGAATGTGTCAAATTAACAAACAAAAAATAGACAATTAGTCAAAATAATTAGTGCAAACAAAAGCAATTACGCTCGCAGTGTTCTGCGGATTGATTATCAATACACATGATAATACCCGCCGTATATCCGCCGAGAACAAGAGCTTTGAATTGCCCTAGATTTGGGGCTCGATTCAGATTTGCAGTAAGGGGAATTTTAATTTCATACCAAAATGAGTAAATAGCTCTCAGGTACGGAATTTCAGCTACAAAGAAAATGGCTGTTTACTAAAACATCCTAGCATTAACCCTTTGGTCACAGGGGATATAAACAGCCCATCTGGTGCTTAAAAGATTAAAAGAAGCAGGTGATACATTTGGATTGCGGCTCCTCTGCTGCATCTTAAACATAGAAACATAGAATTGGACTGCATGTAAGACCCCTCGGTCCCATCTAGTCGCCTGTTTTTCCTGCTGTAAAGACTCAAACCTTAATCAGTCGTTGGTCTCGTCTTAGATTCAGGAGCCGTATGCCTGTCCAATGCATGTTTAAATCCCCTCACTGTGTTAGCTTCTACCACTTCTGTTGGGAGGCTGTTCCACTTATCTACCACCCTCCTGTAAAGTTAAAAAAGGAGAATGGTGGTGGTTTTAAAATGATAATTAAAACTTTTTTCAGCTTATGAGCTGTGGCAGGGACCGTAAATGGAGACTAAGCAGCAGCCTAGTAGTTCGTAAGGGGCACCACCATGATGTTCCTTCCCATGTTAAATTTATGCCGAAGGCTGGTACCGGAGACATTGTTTGTCTTAAATTCGCCTAGAGCGGGCCTAGAGCGACGACGTATCATGCGTCCCATCGTTCGTCGGAATCCACCCCTGTATAAATGTTCATATCATATCTTTAGTATACATGTCTCAACAGCTAATGCAAAATAGCACCTTGGGAGAGCTAGAGATACAATATAAAGAAGATGAGTACATGTTCACTGCGTTTTAAAATATTAATATAAAAATCATGATATTTCCCATTTAATAATATCACATAGAAATTATAATAATTAATAATAATAATATAGACGTACGGCATTCAATACCGAGATATGGAAGGTCTACGTTGACTGCACCAAGGGAAAAGAATGGCCTGGTTACATAGTTACATTAGGCCTAAACTATTCGCATTCCTCCTTAATTGTGAGTTCGGTCTTTATGTTTAAGCTTCTTCTTCTCATCGTTGAGGTCTCCTTCCACAATGACTTTAGTATTCTGTTCCTTGGTCTTGTCCTACACAGAGATTTCTCTTTTTTTGCTCCCATTGCTTGCCACTGAACCGGTGACAATGAATTCATTGGCATTACGCCAATGGAAATGGATTGCTAAAGATTAAAGAGGGATCTTGATAATACTGGGGAACCCTTGGGTGATTACCATATGTTCTAGGTGCCCTAATTATCTCGGCTTTAACTCGCTTCTCATTGACTATTTCCCGTATTAATTATACATTTTCTGATTGCGACAGCATTTCGGTTTGCTGATAATGTTCTTCTTTTGGCATGTGCTTAATTAATTAATAAACATTGTCAAAGTGGTCAACCCCTAGTGGTCAACTTAAAGGTCAAATGACTTCTTTCTTTTTGATAGATAATAAATTGATCCCAATGTAAATCTGTTGTAGGTTATCCTCCACGGATACCAATATACTCATCAACCCCTTCAATACACTATACCTTTGGTTGGTTGTTCCTTCTCATTCAGGGATATCTTTTACAAAAGAGGTCATTGCTCACAACCAAGATCCAAACATGGCCGTCTTTTTCACTACCAGGTCTCATTGTGGGCAAGCCGACCAATATCACCATTGGAACCATTAACACTAAATAATAAACTATAATAATTAAAATAATACTGTGCTCTTCTTTTACACCACTGTGTAGAAAGGAAACCTGTTACCTCCTTTAAGTGATATGCTTCCATGTCTTAATATGAAAATTTTTAATGAACTTACTTTCTGATACATTGTCTACTAACTGACAATTTATAAAGAGGTGCATAAACAACGTTCTAAAAAAACTGCTTCTAATAAGGATTCATAAAATATGGTTTATGGTTTTATTTAAATAAAATAAAAACTGAGTTATCGCGCCGAGCACAAGAACTCCAAACGGCAAAATATTTTTATTCCTTATATTTCCCTGTTGTAAATTTCAGACTTAAAGATATAATATATAAATACAAATAATTTTAAGCTCGTTTGCAGCTTAGAGTACTCTGAAGCTTTATCTGTTTGTGTCCCTGAGGAGCCCATAACTATTCTAGCCAAGAGCTGTTTTTGAAACACTTTTAACAGGCTTGTTCCCTGTTCACTCAGAGATAGTGCGTGTATGTGCAAGAGTTACTAATTTCAGACTTCACGTACATGCCGTTTATGGGTTGTGATGAGATTATTCCAAGAATTATCTGTCGAAATAGGGTAACATTTGTGAAACATGAAGATGTTCTGAGGACAGAGTTTGTCTTTCTATTATGTTACCATTATTTTTGAACTTGTCACACTGTTTGATACAATGTATCAAGTCTTAAGGTGCTCATATAGATGTTCTCCTCCTCAACCACTTGCCCCACTAAATATTCAGCCTCTATGTTTAGGAGGCTATAGAACGTCTTCATGACCCCAGGTTCAGATGAGGAACCAGCAGGGAACTGTTGTAGTAGAAATATGTAAAAAAAATTGAAGTCAGAAGCCGTGCCAAGGTACAATGGAGAAACTACAAGCCAAAAGGTCAGGGCAGGCAGCAGCCAAGACAAGGTTAGGGGCAATATGGGTCGTTAAGATGAGAAGATCAATAATCAAAGTGATGGTAATGAAGTCATGCAAGAGTGAATGTAGGTCTGGTGGTAGTCTAAATAAATAATAGGCTAAGGTATAGCATAGAACCAATTTGGTTTCTGGAAGGCCGATCTGATAAACCTACACATGAAATTATGACACGAGCCTAAAGCCCTGGGATTCTCGTTTTAATATGCAAATTTACATAAAATAAATACGGTTATTATGTGGGATTGACCCAAAGAAATCTTCTAGCCAACTCATATTAATGGTACAAAATGACATTATTTATGTCTCAGCCATCTGATGAGTGAAGAAAGAGATGGGTTATATTATTAAGTTGAAACAAAGTTTGAGCAATTCATTGTTAGGGCTTGTGTGGGAGGAACGGAACAAGTAAGAGGATATTTGCCAAGTGGATATATCAATGACCACCTTAAGCCTATTACATCCAAGTACAATCCAGAGAAACTTATAATGAACTATGCTGAAGACTTCAACTTCCTGATAACACCACACATTAAGAAAGGTCAATGTCAGTGAGCTTCTCCTAGAGCAGGGATCCCCAAACTCGGCCCTCCAGCTGCTGCAGGACTACATCTCCCATAATGCTCCTTCAGCTAAGGGGCTGGTTGAGGAGTATGGGAGATGTAGTCCTGCAGCAGCTGGAGGGCCGAGTTTGGAGATCCCTGTCCTAGAGGAACGGTCCAGCTGGCCATGCTGACCAATATGGTTTAGTAGAAATCTCCCATAAAGTATGCATTATACAGGGCTAGCTCAGTCATTGGCATTGGACCTTCATAATACATATGGATATCAGTGACCAAGATTTTTGGGGAATTTTCTCTTGTGTTCCCCAAAAGGTAACACACATTGAACGTACTTGAGTTCCAGATCAGGACTGTCGATCCTGAGGACCGTCCTCCCAGATCCGGAGCTCTCGGAATCACGAGATTCCGGCGTTTTGACACACTAGTGCTATTTTGCTTTAGAAACATTTCTAGAAATCTTCCAAATGGTTCCTCAAATTGAACACTAAATGTTTAATAATTCCACCTTAGCAAAACTGGGAACATTTCATTTTTATTTTATTAAATACTCTAGTTTGAAGCCGAACATCGCAAGCCCCCGAGCACTCAGTGGGATAAAAACTTTAAAGTGCTAATTTCATACGTTGGTGCTTTTTTTTTTTTGCTCTATTGGAATAAACAAAACCTACTACATTTCACGTAGCCCAAAAATGTTTCATACAATACTCAAGAGCAGAGGTAAGCGGAGGTCAGTGTCAATGGTCCTTCCTTCTACATTTGACATGGTTCAAACCAGATGGACCCAATGTCTTCAGCCGATAGGTCAGGATTCTAAATGTTTACTCAAGAATAATCCACTCGTGTCCGTGTTTGGGTCACCTTTGTGTTTTATTAATTGTTCTGGATAGCTTTCGGTTCCAAGGATGACCGTCAAAGGGAACACTGGATAAATTATATTGACTGGCCACACCGAGGACAATAAAATGCTTTGGAGATCTTCTTGCAATGGCACCAATAGTTACTCGCAAATTAGTCTTAAAAATGCTACTTTTTATACAATATGTTATGCTGTTTTCATTGTGTTATACGGGTCATGAGGCTGTTATGTATCAAGAGCAGATACAAGCCTCTGAAATTTGTTAGAAACTAGCACAGGAGGGAAGTTTACTTCAAAGGAGGAGAAATGTTAGAACAATAGACCATAATCTAAAACTAGAGGGTCCGAGACTTAGATAGACTGTAACTAAGTTTTACTTTACTGAAAAGGTGGTAGATAAGTGGAATTGAATCCCAGCATGCGTGGTAAAGGCTAACACAGTGAGGAATAGACACATGGCTCCTGAATCTAAGATGACCAAAGGTTGAATAAGGTTTGAGTCTTTATATCAAGAAAAATGGGCAGACCAGATGGGCCGAATTGGTCTTCCTTGTAACACCTGAACACTAAGGAAGAAGCGTCTTAAATAAAGGGTGTGGGAAAAGGATAGTATATCAGGACAATTCTACATCTGTGTCAACAAGTTCACCATAACCAGGTGCCCACGATATAAAAGGTCTTCTCACTAAAACCTCATAATGATTCATAATAAAGTGCCTTACCCCAAATCCTTTCATTCTCCTGCCAACGACGGTTAAATAAATGGAATTTCTTAAATAAGCAACAATGGTGCTTAAAACTTCTTAACGGTAACAACGTGTCAGTAAAATAAAATACTGAAATTCAGCGGCTGACAGGTCTTCATTAATAATAAAAATAAAAAAAACATGGTTCCATCGCACATAAAATGCAAATCCTTACTTTACCGAGACCTTCACTGTTATTAAACTGATGGGGAAATTATATACTTTCATTCAAGTGTCAGGAGATAGATTTCACCTTAGATGGCCTGAACGTTTATATTACATATATATAACGCCCTAGAATTTACCGTAATCCATATAACTAATATTCTGCTTTGTGATCATTGAGTCTCATATTCTCTCATAGTTGCACAGCTACCCAACGGCTTCCAGCAGAAAAGTTGTGATAGCCGTGGATATGATTGGTTTGTGGATATGCCGTTGGGTGTATTCGTATTGTGTTAGGTTCCATTTTGGTTTTAACCCCTTACGGGCTCAAAATGCATTGTTTTCAATGGGTTTAGGGACCGCGCATTGTCCTTAAGGGGTTAATAAAGGTATATTTTTTTTTAAACTCACATTTTATGTGGAGTTTTTTTAATCTGTTTTCAGATATATTATGTTGCTTCAGCTTTGGACACCAACATCTTAAAGACCTCTTGCCCACCTCTGGTAGTCCACTTTTAGAAGCCGATATATTCCCCTAATTTTTAGAATGTTGCCCTAGACCAGTAATCAATTAGCCATTACCCTTCCCCCATGCCAACTCGATTTAGAATTCAGCAGGAAAATATCTAGCAATCGGATGGTCTCCGATTCCAATAATTTCCTCGCGATTCCCATAGCGAAGCAATTATTGCTGGAGACGGAGCTTAATTAATCTACCTCCTTTATATCATTCATCTGCGGAGGTTTTTACAGCCGTCGTGTTGCATGTAATTTCCAGTAACTTATGGCGAAGAATGAAAGAATTCCTCTCCTAAGGTTTTTATAAGTGTCCTTAAAGACCAATTGAGATTTGCAGTACTAAATATTCTTGTACAGCCAACACCTCCTTAATTATCAATCTATGAATATTGTTAAAGAATAATACAAATCACAGATGGGAAATTAATCCTAATTACGCTAGTTAATTAGGACAGCGCTGGGATTTAAATGTGTCATTTCTACAATATACAACTGACATATTAATACGGGCGCTGCGCAATATCTCCAACTATTTTCAAAGGTATATCTTAATAATGTGTTTTAACCTACGACGGGGTGTTTATGGAAAGCGCAGACTTAGCTCAGTAACTGGATGAAGCAAAGGGATACTGGAGGAAAATAATGGGACTTTCACGTTCCGGGGCAATACCCAATCCAGAGCTGTCAAAAATATATAAATATATATAATACATCTCTTAAAGAGACAGTCCGGTCCAGATTTTGCAAAATTGCCCCATTTGCCACATATGCATTTGCCACTTTGCCCCATCCCTCCGGAGCTGCAGCTTCTCCTAAAGGTTAGTTATTATTTGTTTGCCAAAGCACTTTAATATTCATTCTTTGTTTAAGAGGCTTTATTGAGTTTATTTTAAAAAAAGAGCATACATATAATAAGGTATGCTGTGAAGCAGGGCTCTGCCTGAGAGAGGGGGGATGAGAGAGAGTGGGAGTATGAGTTCTTGATGTTGGAGAGTGTGTGTAATTGTATGGTTGTTCAGTGAGCGTGCCTTACTGTATGGTGTTAGCGTGTACGTTTGTCAGTACATGGTGCCAGCATGTGTTAGTGACTGTGTGGTGTTAGCACGTGTGAGTGGATGCTGTGTGCATGTTACTGAGTGTGTGTTAATGTATGGTATTAATGTGAGTGAGTGTCAGCATATGGTGTTAGAGAGTGTGTGTGTGTTAGTAGAAAGTGTCAGCATGAATGTGTGTGTGTTAGTATTTGGTGTTAACATGGATGGGTGTTAGTTTACGGTGTTATAATGTGTGCGGCAGTGTATGGGACTAATCGTGAGAGGGAGATGTATGCGTTAGGCTTACCTTTGGGTATTATAGCAGGAAGGAAACATGGGGAACGGTGGCCAAATGTTAGGACATTTCTTGAGAAAACGGATTAAAAGTGATCTTTGTTATTTTTGGATGTGCTGTAAGTGAAAGTTGCCATCTTGCTTCCTTATTACATTTTAAACTGTGGCTTACAATTTCTTACTGGCCAGGAGAGCTGTACTTCCATGTCATTTTTGCTGAGGGGAAATAAAGGGAAATTGACATGAAATGCCCCCGAAATACCTTCAGTGGATGCAATAAAGAGAAATCTCATTAACCAAAAAAAACCCTCACAATTTTAATGCATCGCTGTATATGTCATATCGTACAGCACCGAAAAAGAAATTGGCTAGCATAAAGCTCTTCACATCTGGAGGCCGCCATTGTAGGTACTTAATATTTTGGGTGAATTGCATTTTTTGAACATTTATTGTTGATACAGAAAATCACACTGTTTTAACAGATCCCGTTCTTTAAAAAACAAAACAGAAATATAGGAAAACAAGATCACATTTTGACATAGTCGTAGTCTAAGACTAGAGAGTCAAAGGCTTAGATTTAATGTACGTTTTACTTTACTGAAAGGGTGGTGGATAAATGGAACAGTCTCCCAGCAGAAGTGATACAGGCTAATACAGTGAGGGGACATGCATGGGATAGACATATGGCTCCTGAATCTAAGATGAGACCAACAACTGATTAAGGTTTCAGTCTCACAGGAATAATGGGCAGAGTAGACGGGCCAAATGGTTCTTATCTCTGTCCTTAAAGTGGGTTGTGGATCAAGGACACTCCTCATAATAAACACTCAGAAAGGAGCAATGAGCGGTAGAGGAAGGGTTCAAATACAATTATTTCTTGTGGCTTTCTTGGCTTTGTTTAGTTACATCTAACTAGTTTAGTTACATTCCACCTTCCAGGAAGGGAGTAGGCAGAACGTCTTCGTCCCTTCATTGCCAGTTCGGCCCTGGTGGCCAGTTAACTGTAGCGATCAAATATAGCGTACCGAATTATACTTCGCTTGATATTCCATATAAAAGTCTATCAAAAAGATGATTTTATCGGCAAATTGTAAGAAATATTCAATAAGAACAAAAAAAAACTTCAAATGAAACGTAATCATTCTTAACACATATAACGTATATATAAATATATAAATATAATGTATCCCTGAGTCCGGCCCGGATTGAAACATTGATAGGTTAAAGACTAGAGGAATGTACATCGTTTTTCTTGAAATTTCCTGAATGAGATTTTTCTTGGCATTTCCTCAGTGCTGCTGGAACAACGAGATGAAAGAAATGAACGCGGAGACTTTTCTTTGGTAGCCAGACACTGTGCTATTTATTCATAGATAGTCACCGGGGGCTACTTTATTTTCGCATTATCAGATCTGTCTTCCTAATGTTCTGTTCTGTAGCGCAATAAACGGCTGGATTCTTAGCACATACGAGCCTTCCCAGCGTCACGCAGTCATTTCCCCTAAACCGCCTGTTGATGTCGGATATAAACAGTGCGAGCGATACACTGAGAGCCGACATTAACCGTAATGACGAAGCCCGTACATGTACGGGCTCAAAATGCATTGTTTTCGATGGGTTTACGCGGACCGCCCATTGATCCCTTAAGGGTTAAATGGATAACTTGTTTCAGCAGCCTCTTTATCAAGTTTCAGTTAATCACTTTGCGTGAAATGTTCTAATGCTTCTGTGGTTTAATACAGACCGCATTCCGCGTCTTCCATTCAAGAATCTTTTCCCGAAAGGGCGGCGGGGAGGTGAGTCTTTCGACACTCGGCATATCGTTCAATCTATCTGATGTCCAACAGTAGCAAGAATGCGCGCTTATATAACATGGCAACGACATATGTCTTACACATGTATATATATATCACTGATGAAAGATCGGGCGAGATTTAACCTGATACATCAATGTTCTACATTCTAGAGTTCTTAATAAACCGAGGTAATGGTGTTAAAGATTAAAATAAACAAAATATATTTCTTAGAAACTCGACTTATGTGACATGAGAGCAGCCATTGTTAACTTCCAGCTATACTATTTAAAGTGTTATAAATGTAACATTAAAGAAGCTTATTCCCTAAATTGGACACGGATATGTGGCACGACCCTAAAAAGCCTCAGTCATTTGATGATGGTAACCACAGCGTAGACATCGTTGACATCATTGTCAAAAATGGCTCCAACAACGGCTGGCACTACCATAATACTAAGCCGGCAGTTGTGTTTGGAAGAAGATATAAAATATCACAATAAGTAGGGTGCACAGGGTTCCGTGACATTGATAACAATTTCATCGAGGGAAGATGTTTATAATCCGAAGAGGTCGTTGGGGAAGACCTCACTGAACACTCATGCAAAGTCATACCTCACAGACCCGAGGCTAGGTAGGAACAATGTTGGAGGACAGAAAGGGTTTAAAGAAATGACCGGAAACTTTGGTGTAGAGGCCTGCATCAGGATACGGGTCCCATGGGACCCGTCAAAAAACTTGCGTTTGCGGGCGTTCAGACAATGTAACTGCGGGTCCCAGTGATCCCGCAGGGCTGCCTTTGTGTTGCTCGCACACAGTGTCTCTTCTCCTGTTCCGCCCAGGAACCCAGCGGAGTCACATGACTTTGCTCAGTTCCTGCTTTCCCTAGGCAGGACAAGAGAAGAGACGCTGTGTGCGAGACGCGGGCTTGGAGGATGAGGGAAATCTGCAGCTCAGGTAAGGGGGTGGGGGAGTTTGTATGAACGAGTATGCGTGATTGAGGGAATTAATGAGTTTCTGTGAATGATTAGTATCTGTGAATGAGGGAATGAATGAGTATCTGTGAATGAGGGAATGAAATTCACTATATCTAAAAGCTATGACAGAATGTTTGCAGGAGCGGGCGGGATTAGACACATATGTTGCGGGAGGGGGCGGTAGTGGAACACACATGTTGCGGGAGTGGAACACACATGTTGCGGGGGCGGGCGGTAATGGTCAAAAATTCAGCGGGAGCGAGATTAAGAAAACAGTCCCGCGCAGGGCTCTACTTTGGTGCTCTACCACCTTTTACAGAACCTTAAAAAGGACTGCTGAGACATCTTTATAAAGATTTTTCTGGGTTGATTTCAGTGTTGCTGTAACATTTCTCGCCTTCTTTTACAATTTATGGAAGATCAAGAATATTTTAGGTATCGCTCATGTACAACTTGTGTTTCAATATAAAACATAAATATTCAAAAATAAAGCAAAAAAGGGCACCAAATTCAAAATTGGGCTAAATTCAAAATTAAGTGGCATCACTCTGTTCACGTTGCTCCACTGCAGCCATCTTGTGTGTGGCACGGCTGCCTACGAGGCTGCTTGACGGAAGGCACAAGATGAGGATATGCTAGACGTCAACGCAGCAAAGAGACCTGCCGTGTGGAGCCAGCCGGAGGCCTTCCCCGTCGGCACGGGTGAGTAACACAAACTTTATCAAAGAGTTAACTTTAACAAGACATCAAGATGCATTTACTAAGGATTTTTCATATTATTATTATTATTATTATTATTATAGGGATGGTGGGGAGGAACATAATGGTGGGAGGTATGAACATTAAACACATGCGCGGCGAGCAAAATGGAAATTAAATTTTCGTTTAGTTTTGGCAGCCATTTGGCTCGGTGGAAATTCGGGGGCCTTTTTTTCTTCAGGATGACATTTGGGGGGCGTTCCTAAAGGAGGAGGCCCCAAACATCTTATGGATTCACCTTTCATTCTATAATTAAAAAAGGGTCACCCAGACTAAGGACGGTCAAAGAGGTGCAGCAGTAGCAGTAGAGGTAGGGCACTGGGGCTGGGCAGGCAGACACTGGCAGATAATAGAAACATGCAGCCCCGTGGAGCAGGACTGAATTTCCCCGATATTATATATTATACATATTATATTGTCACCAATATTTGTTTATCAGTGAAGAATAATAGATGATATGAAAGATAGATAATACAAAAAATAACTTGTCCACAATTAGAGGTTTTGCTGGTGGTATAAATGGGCAACTGTCCTAATCAAATAAACAGGGAAAATGTCTGCCGCGGTCCCTGAAATACACTACAGTCGTCACTACAGCTTCTCGAATCCGCCCCACAACAGCACATTTTCTGCACGAAAATAGAGTATTAATTAATTAACTTGCAGTATTGTATATGAGTAATGAGCATCAATCTCAGCCTCTGCTAAGCTAACTGTCACTGTCTCACTCTCCAACTCCCATCAGTCTGTAACTGCTGCTACTGACAAGTTAAAATGGCGTCAGCACACTTATATATCTAATGGTTGTCCCTCCCCTTGTAAATGCTGATTGGCCAAAGTGAAAAAAAAAAGAAAAAAACCCCACAGGTTGGACCCATCAATCACAGCCTTAACCATCAACCAGACCACCCCCTTTTTTCTTGGCTACTTCTACCTGTCAGTCATTGATATGTACCCTCCCACACACAGCCCCTCCCACTTTACTGTATTTGTTTTGTGTTGATTATGTATCAAGAACACTGGTAGGCTTTCCTTGTGTGGATAAACAGATAAACATTTAGAACACAGCAGTTACTAGAAACAGCAGCCAGCACAGAGAGAAGGAAAAAGAGGACGGACAGGACTTCCTTCCTGTGGATGTACCAACAAGTTCACAGGCATATACAAACAGTAATCAGAACTGCACAGCGCCATCTACAGCTCAAGTGTTATTCATACATATATATTCATATTATACTGTACATGCTGTTGCATTTCCCAACACTTTGTTGTATATAATTTTCTCATAACCAATTCTGCTTGGAAAAAAACAAAAAACAGGGAAACCTCCTAAAATTCCCCTGGCATAAAAATGTAGCTCTCCGTGTTGTGATGGAGTGGCTTTGAGAAACAGCAGGCCTAGCTGTGCATGATGGCAGGGCTAGCCCCAGGCAGCCTTAGTTAGACAGGAAGCAGAAGGGGAAGTGACAGGAAGTGGGCTTGGTCAACCACAGCGCCCCTGCACGGGGAATGAGACAACTGACCCGGAGACCCGGCGGAAGCAGGGCTTTACCTGGAGACTCCAGATCATTCCCGAAGAATATTCATGTATCTGAGTGTTCTCCTTGTTTAGAACTGACTGGGTTCTCCTGTCTGTGGAAGCACACATTGAGCATTTCTTCAGAGACCGGCTCTTCACATATTACACCCCTTGATACAAACTCAAATATACTATACTTTCCAGTATACTTCCTGGTACATGTTCCAGCGTCTCCATTGGAACTGACGGGGCTAAAAGGGGCTGGTTGAGGAGCATGGGAGATGTAGTCCTACAGCAGCTGGAGGGCCGCAGGTTGGACGCCCCTTGCCTATAACATTATGGGCATATCGGCAGCGACAGATTTAGTGCATGAGCAAGACCGTTTGGCCTGACGTTACAGTATATCTGTATATCAAAAATGCTTATATAGATTTAACATAAAAGTGATGTTAATGATATAAAAATTATGTTATTTAATAATATTTTATATAAAAATATATACTTTTGTAGATCTGTTGTTCCTTTGCCAACAGTGACACTTTTCCATTACATGACAATTAAACGTTCCCTGAAAAATGATAAATGAGGCAATAAATTACTTCTGAGTAGCCATTCAAGTAGTACCATCATTTGTTTTAACCATTTAATATAATATATAAATTTGTCAGTCACGCAAAATGGCAAATTTGATACTGCCACAAAATATGATACTTTCGAAAACAATGAATTAACAAAATAATTAACAGACAATACCCTGTTAAAAAATATGAATACATATTTTTCTTTCCTTTATTTTTATTTAGAGATCATATTTTTAGTTACTTTTATTTGTGAAAATAACCAAGATAGCCTCTTTATAAATATAATAACAAAAAAAAAATTACTTTTACAGCAGAAAAAAAAAAAAACAAACTAATAATTGCTAGGAAGCCATTAAATTCTGAAAGCGAGATGAAACCTTTCTTATTCCCCCTGGTGATTTTATGCTTTTTAAAACTGCTTTCCGATGTAAAAAAAAAAAAAAAGAAAAAAAAAAAAAGAGAGAGAGAGAGAGAGAGAGAGAGAGAAAAGGGAGCGAGAGAGAAAATATAATTTCAGAAGCTGACAGAACTCATTGTTCGAGAAATTTTAAATTCAAAAAAGTTAATAAAGCCAAAGTATAAGATGAAGGGAATTTGCATTTCACAGATTAACAACATGTACAGCAAGAAAGGAGATCTGCCTTGCCTCAGGTGATAATTTAAGAAACCTTTTGCATATATTATTTAAAACTGCGCCCAGTTTGGCTGGGTAATAAAACAGACAGATAATGATTAGAAGGTCAGAGCTCCGGGGCACACAGCTTGGGCCCGAGCAAATACTAAACAATGATCCCACAAGCCTGGCTTGCTGAAGATTAGTCTAATTGCCCGCTGATGTTTGATATATTTTTTTATTTTTTCAGATTTTTTTTTTTAATTTTTTTTTTTATATTCTCTGGAACGCTAAGCAGGGTGGCGGTTGGAACGATTTGCATTTTTCGACGTCGTCTTCGATAAGGAGGAAGTTAGTTTTAACACTCATTCTCATGCTGAAACTTTTTTGAATTTCCTATGAAACTACGATTTTTTTTTTTTTGTTTTTGGTAAAAACAAGTATTATTGCGTATAAAAAGTTCCGCCGTGCAATGATCATGCGTGCACGGTTCTAATTGCTATCATGTGCATGCCCATTATACAGCGCTGCAGAATGAAGCCCACGGGGGCCAGAATGGACTAGAGTGGGCCCTGACAGAGTGCTGAGCAGGGCTAGGCTAAGGCAGGAATTGTGGATTTTAGGGGAGGAGTTTTGGTAGGAGGATATTTAAGTTTGGTGATCACAGGGGTAAGGATCCATTTTGTTTAACCTTACCTGGTGTTGTTTGTCCCACCCTCCCTCCCCTTATGTGGTTGAGTTTGTGGCGTGGTGTTGCTGCATTAGTCCCAGTCGTGGGCAGTAGCTTGCCAGGCATCCAAGGGGTTAATGTGGTGGTATGATCATTGGTGGTCATAACCGGTGGGAGGTTCCTTGCAAGGAGTGGTGCTCGGAACCTCAGGTCCGGGTTGGGGCATCCTGGTATGTCCCCTCCCAAATTGGTGTGTGGTATGGTGTTGCTGCAATAGTCACAGTCGTGGGCGGTAGCTTGCCAGGTATCCAAGGGGTTAATGTGGTGGTATGATCCTTGGTGGTCATAACCGGTGGGAGGTTCCTTGCAAGGAGTGGTGCTTGGAACCTCAGGTCCGGGTTGGGGCATCCTGGTATGTCCCCTCCCAAAATTGGTGTGTGGTATGGTACCTGGATAACTTGGCAAGCTAGGTTGGTTTTGGTTACGTCATTGTCTCTGTTAACGCATCTATGTTTATTATTTCAGGTTTTACAGGACAATGACTGTTAAATAAAACGGCTGTGGCCTTTTCAAACCCATCTTGTGTGTTGGTGTTTTATTTAATTAAGCAACTGAGCTGAGCCTGGCCCGTGAGTCGAAGCT